>JAJKFI010000049.1:8071829-8123507 GCA_029204185.1 Lerista edwardsae | reverse complement strand
AGGTTTCTCAGAAGGCAGATCAGGTGGTCTGGAACTCCCATCTCTTCAAGAACTTGCCACAGTTTGTTGTGATCCACACAGTCAAAGGCTTTAGCATAATCAATGAAGCAGAGGTAGATGTTTTTCTGGAACTCTCTTGCTTTCTCCATGATCCAGCGAAGGTTGGCAATTTGATCTCTAGTTCCCCTGCCTCTTCGGAAACCAGCTTGTACATCTGGTAGTTCTCGATTCACATACTGCTGAAGCCAAGCTTGTAGGATTTTGAGCATGACCTTGCTAGCATGTGAAATGAGTGCAATGGTGCGGTAATTCGAGCAATCTTTGGCATTGCCCTTCTTTGGGATTGGAATGTAAACTGATCTTTTCCAGTCTTGTGGCCACTGTTGGGTTTTCCAAATTTGCTGGCATATGGAGAGCAGCACTTGGACAGCATCATCTTTTAAGATTTTGAGTAATTCCGCTGGAATGCTGTCACCTCCACTAGCTTTGTTGTTAGTGAGGCTTTCTAAAGCCCACTTGACTTCACTCTCCAGGATGTCAGGTTCGAGCTCAGTGACTGTACCACTGTGGTTATCCGGAACATTTAGATCGGCCTTGTAGAGTTCCTCTGTGTATTCTTGCCACCTCTTCTGAATCTCATCTGCTTCTGTTAGGTCCTTGCCATTTTTGTCCTTTATTGTGCCTACCTTAGCATGAAATTGTCCTTTGACATCTCCAATTTTCTTGAAAAGTTCTCTAGTCCTCCCCATTCTGTTGTTTTCCTCTATTTCTTTGCATTGCTCATTTAGAAAGGCCTTCCTATCTCTCCTTGCTGTTCTCTGGAAATCTGCATTCAGTTGGGTATATCTTTTCCTTTCTCCCTTGCTTTTGGCTTCTCTCCTTTCCTCAGCTATTTGTAAAGCCTCGTCAGACAGCCACTTTGCCTTCTTGCATTTCTTCCTCTTTGGGATGGTTTTAGTTGCTGCCTCCTGTACGATGTTACAGACCTCCGTCCAAAGTTCTTCAGGCACTCTGTCTACCAAATCTAAGCCCCTAAATCTATTTGTCACCTCCACTGTATATTCGTAGGGGATCTGATTTAGGTCATACGTGGAGGGCCTAGCGGTTTTCCCTACTTTTTTCAGTTTAAGCCTGAATTTGGCAAGAAGAAGCTGATGATCTGAGCCACAGTCAGCTCCAGGTCTTGTTTTGACTGCCTGTATGGAACTTTTCCATCTTTGGCTGCAAAGAATGTAATCAATCTGATTTCGATGTAGACCATCTGGTGAAGTCCATGTGTACAGTCGCCGTTTGTGTTGCTGGAAAGGGTGTTTGCTATGACTAATGTGTTCTCCTGACAGAACTCTATCAGTCTTTGCCCTGCTTCATTTTGTACTCCAAGACCAAACTTGCCTGTTATTCCTCTTACCTCTTGACTGCCTACTTTAGCATTCCAATCCCCTATGATGAGAAGGACATCTTTTTTGGGTGTCAATTCTAGAAGCTGTTCTAGGTCTTCATAGAAGCGGTCAACTTCTTCCTCATCAGCACCAGTGGTTGGGGCGTAGACTTGGATTACTGTGATGTTGAAAGGTTTGCCTTGGATCCGAATGGAAATCATTCTATCATTTTTGAGGTTATACCCCAGTACTGCTGTTCTCACTCTCTTGTTCACGATGAAGGCTACTCCATTTCTTCTAAGGGATTCCTGCCCACAGTAGCAAATATAATGGTCATCTGAATTAAATTCTCCCATTCCTGTCCACTTTAGTTCACTAACTCCCAGGATGTCGATGTTCAGCCTTGACATCTCACGTTTGACCACATCTAGCTTGCCTTGATTCATAGATCTGACGTTCCAGGTTCCTATGTAGTATTGTTCTTTGCAGCATCGCACTTTCCTTTCACTTCCAGACACATCCACAGCTGAGCTTCCTTTCAGTTTTGGCCCAGCTACTTCACTCTTTCTGGAGCTACTAGTACTCGTGTTCTGCTCTTCCCCAGTAGCATAATGGACACCTTCCGACCTGAGGGGCTCATCTTCCAGCGTCATATCGTTTAGCCTTTTTGTTCTGTAATCCATGGGGTTTTCTTGGCAAGAGTACTGGAGTGGGTTGCCACTTCCTTCTCCAGCGGACCACGTTTAGTCAGAACTCTCTGCTGTGACCTGTCCATCTTGGGTAGCCCTACATGGCATAGCTCACAGCTTCATTGAGCTACTCAAGCCCCTTCGCCACGACAAGGCAGTGATCCATGAAAGGGAATCCAAAATTTACTCTGTCTCATTTAAATGAAGGGCAGCCCAATCAGCCAATGACACATCAGGGCCACATGGCCTCCACTGCATCAGTGCAGCTTAGGAGCAGGCTGGAGGTCTCAACAAGGTAAGGGGATATTTTTCCTCTGCCCTGATCAATGCCAAGCCTGTCCTATAGGGATACAATCTCTGCCAGCTGTTCAGCTGGGAGAAGTCTAAGAAGCCACATGTAAGGCTGCCAGGCCCAGGAAGGAGGAGGATAGGTTACGGGAGAGGAGGCCTGAGTAACCACTTTTATCTTCTTCAGAGGGATTGACATGACAAATCACCACAAAATTTTAAGGAATTTAAGTACTGCATCTCAGATTTTGATTGATAAATAAATATCTGTATGTATGTGTATATATATTTATATTTTAAACCCCTTCTCATACAGTAGGCACCAAAATTTTAAGCAATGTGGATTAAAGTTGCTCTGTGGCTTCTCCAGGATTAGGAGCCCTGAAGCTTATCCTTCATTTGTTTCATAGTAAATGCACCCCAGTTGCACTCTGGGTTGCATACAATTCGGGGGGGGGGGGGTAAAACACTGCTCTAGAACTTGGCTTTTCTATACCTGGTAGTGAGTCTCCCAGCCTTTACTGATAGTGTTTCAGGATGCAGTGTACAGGCCCTTCTACCACTTATGCATACACATGCTCACTCTACCAATCATAATAATAGCAGGCATTTTGTTAGTGAAGCAACTTTTTCATTTATTGATTATGGGGTGTGCCATTTCCACAGCATATGTGAGAATAAATAAACTTAATGTGTAAATATTCATAGCCAGTAATAGCATATCCTCTGAAGACCCAATTTACTGCATTTTTCACACACACACACACACACACACACACACACACACACACACACACACCAAAAAACTACTGCTTTTAAATTCAGAATACATCAAAAACAAACAATTCCAAGGAAGGTGATTAGGCAAAACAGATTAAACATCAGAAGAAATTGTTGAGCTGAAGTGGGTGTAGTTCCAGCAATAATGCACTTACAGTTGCTGATTCAGTGCAGACTTAACTGAAGAGATGATGAATTCCTTATCTGTGTCTTTTTAAAGAATGCAATATGGTATGATTTATGTCAGCTTTTCTCAAACTGTGGGTCAGAACCCACTTGGTGGGTCAGGACCCAATTCTGTTGTGCCCCATACAGTATCCAGTGAAAACATGGGTGATGGAAAGATCAGATAACTAATTGCCTCAAGCTCTGAGGCAGTTCAAAAATCAAATAGCTGCTAACTGTCCTGCAGAGCTAAATTCCTGTAATTTGCAAACTTATGTAAATATAGGGAGATATACTGTATGTTTGAGAACACAATTCTAACTGGCCTCTCGGCTGGTACACGCTCCTTGTGCTGGTCTCCAGGTGTTGCAAACATGCCATAAGGCACATCTGCACAACCGCGGACAGGTAATTATGCACCAGCCAAGTTCAGCCAGCATAGGGGTTTGGGAGGGCGGGGGAAAGGCAGGGGATGGTGGGGAGGAGGAAGAGCCCATGCGCAGACCAGACCAGGGATGAGAGGTAGTGCCCGGGATATGGCACTTAGGTTGGATCGCAACCCCCAGCCCAGTTGGCCCTACGTGGGCCTCTCGGATCTACACCAGCAATTTCACTGATACTGATCCGAGTAGCCCCATAGGGGTGGCTGGGGCTTTACTCAAGGTAAGGGGACAAACATCCCCTTATACCACATTGCGCCACAGCCACCACCTAACCGGGACTTGATATGGCATGGGGCAACCAGCCTGCCTATCCCAGCACAGGTTAGGATTGGGCTGTGAGTGTCTTTTTTCTGTTTTTTTCCTAGTCTGTCAGTGACAGATAGTGGAGGACGGGTGAGAGCTTGGCCACATAACTAAGCCTGTCAAGCCTTGAGGCTATTCATTAGGGCTGCCTCATTATGAGAAATGGATTAAAACTAGGTGGGTCCCAATTGAGAGTCATTTTAAACAGTGGATCCTGGTGCTAAGAGGTTTGAGAACCACTGCTTAATGTAGTCTTCATTAAAAGAGTCTCTTTTGATTATATCTATCAAATAAATTGAACCAATTTTAGCAGTGAAATGTTAATCAGCAGAATTTAGTCTAATGAAATCTCTGCTAATTTATATAAACTGCTCAGAAATCCAGCCCTTTTTTAGAATAGAGGCAGGAAAACATTGTCAAAGGAACCATACCTGAATAATAAAAGATGGATTCAGCTAAATTAACAGTGGTTTGCCCATGGTCACACTGGCTGCAATCCTATATTGTACACACTATTCTGAGAGCAAGCCCACTAAACACAATGGGACTTACTTCTGAGTAGACATGCACAGACTTCTGCTGTCAGTGAGCTTTGTCATTGAGGATTGATAGCTTGCTTTCCACACCTGATCTCAACTGTACAATGGCAGGATCTAAATTGTGGGTTACTAAAATTTTACAGCATCATTAGCGTCTATTACTTTTGATGCCACATTTATTTATCTTTCCACTCATCCTCTTTAACCTTTACATAGTACAGATGTTTTCTAAGAGCAAAGAGATATGGGACATTTCAGTTGACTGTATGTCTGGATTTTTTTTTTAGGTACTTGGAATGGAAATACTAAAGTGGCAATAAAAACACTGAAGCCTGGCACAATGTCCCCAGAGTCATTCCTGGAAGAGGCTCAGATCATGAAAAAGCTAAAGCACGACAAATTGGTCCAGCTTTACGCCGTGGTATCTGAAGAGCCTATCTACATTGTTACAGAATATATGAATAAAGGTATCTTAAGAATTGCTCCTGGGTTAACTTAATACTTCGTTTCAGCTCATTATAGATGTGTGAGAAATAGGGGGATGATAATACATAACATTTGAAAAATGCTTCACATGCAAGGACTACATCAGGAAAACACAACTACACTGTAAGATAATATTATTATCCCTATTTTGTAGGTGGGAAACTGAAGCTGAAATTGAGTGGTTTGCCTAAAACTACATAATGAGTTCATCACAGAGGAGAGATTTTACCCAGGGAAGCCCCAATTCATAGCTGAGGGTGCAGTAAAGAAACAAACACTCCCTTACCTTGAGGAGGCCTCCGTGACTGCCCCCCCAACTTTAGAATACAGCACATGCTCTACAGTTATGTCAGTGCTAGAAAATTGGTTAGGATTGCACCCTGAGTCTCCTAGCCACTATGGTGTAGATCACGTAATGCAGATCAGCTGCACCTTAAGCCATTTGTTTACCTATGCTAGGGATTCCCAAAGTGTGCATTGCGATGCTATAGTGTTGCAGCACGCTTACAGGGGTGCCACAGGATGTCCTCAGTTGCCCCTCCTACTTGTTCCCCCCCCCCCGGTGCTGCCATCTTGGATCTAGTGAGATTTTGTGAGAGCCAAGGTGGCAGTGCCCAGCTTAATTGGGAAGAAAAGGCTGCAGGAGTATTATAACCCAGGTATGTTTGAGAACCACTGACCTATGCTATTGATAAATAGGTTGATTTCTCCACTCTTCTATATAGCCTTTTAAGGTGGAAAGGGAATTAAATCAAACTAGAGCCTATTCAGGCTGTTTGTTGCAGACTAGCTGGAGACCCATGCTTCACTATGGTATGTAATAATGCAGGGGGAAGCATAGATCTTATTATGTGCAGCCCGCTCCTGCAGGCTCTCCAGGTGGTCCCAAGAGGTCTGCAGTAACCTGCAGCTTGCACAAGAGGTGCAAACCCTGCACAGTTGCTGGGCAGGGCCTGGCAGCACGCTGAGACACCTGAGCCCCGTGCGACTGGGAGGGGGGGTATAACACATTCATGTTCAGGTTGAAATTCCCTTTGATTCCTCACATGAAATTTTTGGTTGAACTTTTTAGGGAACCCCAAGAAGGTCCATTTGTGTCCCTGGAGCCCTTCCCTGCTATAGTGGGTAAGGAATGGGGCCACCATACCTGCCAGCCTGGGATCTGCAGCACACCTACGATGCCTTGTGAAAGATCCGTGCTCTGGCCTGATTTCCCAAGAGACAACCAGTTAACTAACTGCTGTTAACTGCCTCTGCCTGGTCCTCACAATAGTTAACCCTTTGCCAAACTTTAGAACTTTCAACCCTATTGAATTTCCTATTGAGAAATCAGTGAAAACGCTCTTTTCACCCCTTTAGGGGGCATATTTTTAAAAATCTCTTCTGAGTGGATGCTTACACCACAGTAGGAATGTACACCCTGAATTTTGTGTTCCTAGATTCAGCTGTTTGGGCTGTGTAGTGTATTGATGGGTCGGTCAGTCAGTCAGGACATCAATCTTGGTATATATAGAGTTCTTACATTACCATAAGTTTCTGACACAAACTTTTATTCACAGAGCTGAAATAAATGAGAGAACAGTAACATGACTTTCCACATCTTAAAATGTGCGTTGACCTAGGGAAAAGTGACTCCAATCTACTTTACCAGTTATTATTACAACCAATTGGATGAATTTAGCAGCTATGTTTGTGAGAATTGTTGTTGTTGTTGTTCAGTCATCAAGTTGTGTCTGACCCCATGGACCACAGCACGCCAGGCCTCTGTTTGTGAGAATGCATTACATGTCCATTAATTGTTTTTGTGTCTTCATAATCCAACTTTATATGCTACTGGTTAGTTTGTTTTACACTTTTCTCTCTGTCTGAAGATATTGGGACATTTCAATAATCTTTATCTCATCTCCAAGACTACCCTTTGAGGTAATTGAGTTGAGCAACCATGATTTGTACAAAGCTTAGTCCCCCAGATGCATTTAATGCCTCTGTTGGAATTTGAATATGGTCCTCCTTGTCCAAAGTCAGCATTCAATCCACTGTGCCACATTGGTACAACAGTAACTTGTACTATTTCACAGCACAATTGTGTGCTTGCTTCCAGGGGAGCTGAAGAGAAGGGTTTAACCTGCCAGAAACAGATTACATTAGCCTCTTCTACACTTCTACAGTTACATTGGTAATTATTTTCTATAGTCACGTAACATGTGAACAACCATGAAGCAGTCTTTCTACCCTAGAGAAATATACATCAATTCAGTCAATCTTGCTTTGACTGGTTGGATAATATGAGCACTACTTCTAACCAAAACGGCTACCGCTGCATCCCACAGGATCCACAGCAGCCACTGGTATCTCCTTAGGGGAAAGGTGCATTCATCCCCCCCCCCCGAAGAAAGCCATGGGCCCCACAATGGGACTCCTTAAGTCTCCGCTGGCTATTTTGTCAGCAGAGACTTGAGCAGCCCTGTGTTAGGCTGCCTAGCCACCACTAGGTCCCACCCCCTGCACAGGCCTGATCCTCCCCTCCTACTCAGTTCTGCCCAGTACCAGCGCTCCTTCCTCCTGCAGTGTTGCATTTTTAGCCGGTGATACAAGCATACTGCTGGCTGTGAAGGCCTTAGGATTGGACCGCATGTTTATAGAAAACTGCCTTTGATTAGAAGTTGTGATTTGATTTGTATCCGGATTAGTTTGGGGGAGATGCCACAATGAGTAGAGATTTGAATTTAGTGTTAATAACGATCTGATGGTAGAGGAGGAGTTGTGGCTAAGACATCCTGGGATTACCTATTTATGTAAATGACGTTTGATGATTGAGCACAGACCTGGGGCCAGGTCCTCAGACTGCCGCCCCCAATCCAGGCTGGTGCCCCCAGACCTACCTGAAGCTCGTGGAGCCTCATGCAACGCTCCACTGCTGTCCAAAACTAGACTGTCTCTAGAAACTAGACATGGTCCTTGAGTGCTGTCTGAAAACATTAGAATTTCAGACAGCATTTAAGGAATACTTCTGGTTTCTTGGAGGGCAATGTGGTGGTGGTGGTACCCTTAAAGGGTTTGGCTGCAGCTGCACCTGGGGGCATTTTCCCCGCCCCCCTCAGTCAATGGCAGGACTGGCACTGATTGAGCATAACAGTCCTGATAGACATTTTGGTACCCCTCTTCTTAAAAATCAGAACTCTTAATGAGCAACGTATTCAAATTTTAATCAAAATTAAATCATGTATTCGGCTGCACCAAGACACTGAAGTTCCTAAAAGATATGTACTGAATTATTTGAAAATTTCAAGATTCAGTATGTGGTGGTGGTCTGCAAAAGGGGAACACATTTTGAACTGCTAATCAGCATATGTGTTAAAGAAGGCTGCAATCCTGTATACAGTCTCCTGGGAGTAAGCCTCATTTGACACAATGGGACTTACTTCTGAGTAGACTTGTAAAGGATTGTCACTCACTCAGTTCACAATTAGTCAAGGGCTGTGTCAAACTGTTAATCCCTGTATTAGGCAATCACTGTTCTAGCTGTTGGATTTTAGCTTTGCAAAATATGTTGGCTTTTTCCTTTTGCACTTGTACTTTGACTTGGTGCTGCCTCTCTGCTATGTTATTCTTATTAACAAAAGATCATTAGCCCCTGTGAAAACAAGAAATCGTATAATGCCCACTTAACCCTTTTGTGAATTCATTGAAGGGAAACATTGGGTGCTGATTTTTTTTACTTCCCCCCTTCTCCTTTCTAGCCATTCTGCAATTAATAATATACTCATTTCTCTTCACATCGTATCTTGAAATTTTTATATAACGCTAAATCTTATGCTCTCTTAAGTGGAAAAGGTTATTGATTTCCACTTCCTAAGGCAATTAGATTCTAGCTCAGTGAATTTGCTGAGCCCAGGGTTAGTTGTGTGATCTAGCTACTTTCTCCATCAGAGAATGCTTAACTAAGCATTCTGAACTGACTTTGTTAACATATTGTCTGCATGGGAGGTCTCTACACAATATTGTTTGTGTGGTGGGAGTAACTCTTGCTAATGATTTAGCCATGACTGGGCATTGCTCATTTCTTCTTACAATTAACAGTCCTTTCCTACTTTTCATACGAAAGTTGATAGGTCTGATTGTTGCTGTGTGTTGTGCAGATTTCGTGCACATTGTTATGAAAAATTGTAAAACCAGGGAATATTATTCACTGGAATTATGTTTCAGCAAATGGAGATTTATGAAGACAAACTTTATCAGTGCACTTTACCATTTTCATGCTGTGTTATGGTGGTTGATCAAGTAGGAACTGCCTCTTATTAACCTTATTAGGAATGTATATCTTGCATTTCATATCAAACGACATCATTTCCTGAATACCATTGACCAGATGTTACATTTTCCAGTGAGAGTTCATTCCAGTGACAGCTAATAGAAATCTTACCGTATATACTCATGTATCAGTCGATCTCATGAATAAGTCAAGGGCATATTTTAAGACAAAAATAATAGAATTTGCTTGCTATGATCCATGGATAAATCAAGGGTAAAACTGGGGGGGGGGTGATGAAATTCTTTTAAAATGGCTTACCAATCATTGTTCTGAGGTAGCAACAGAAAGCCAACTAAAAAAACCCAGAGCCATTTCACTTTCTTCTGAGGCAGCAGAGAAATGGAGCTATTCTCCAAACAAGAAGCAAGAGAGATGAAGGTGCATATGAGAGTTACAGGCTTTGTGAGGAATACAGTACAGCACTTCCATAGCAGCATCCCTCATGAGACTACAATTCCCATAAGCACCTCTCTGCCTGTTTGGAGAAGAATGAAAATGGCTACTGGTTTTGCTGTCTGTTGGTGCCTAAGAACAATTACAAGTAAGTAAAATTGCTCTGTTTTTTTTCTAACCACCATCACCACCCCCGCTTTCCACTTCTTAGCCCAGCCTTGCTGTTAGAAGCTTTATTAACCATATTGATTCATATATAAGTTGATCCATGTTTTCAGGGTCAATTTTCAGGCATAAATTTTTAGACGTGAGTATATGGAGTATAAGTTGTATGACTTGTTACAGAATGTAAAAATAGGAATGCATATCTCAGCAACTACATTTCTATTCTATTCAAATTCATACCAGAAGCAGGAACAGCTATAACCCAAGTACAGTGGGCTCTCGGTATCCATGGGGAATCTGTTCCTGCACCAATCACAGATACCGATTTCTGCAGATAATCAAATCTGCAGAGAAGCCCAGCCCCCAAAACCGGAAGTGCCTTTCAGAAGGCTCTGAGCCACAGGGAAGCCGTGATGGAACCCAGAAGTGCAGAACTTCCTTTTACAGGGTCAGCAAATACTTGCACTCTCCATAAAAATTAAATCAGAAATCCTGCACGTCCAGGTTTCACTGCAATGCACAAGGAGAAGAATTATTTGCTTCATGCATGAAGCATATCGGTGTGGTTTGGGTTGGCAGCAGATTGGAGGGAAGAAGTGGTGGCTGGATAAAAGGCACCCCAAATCTACCTTACCCTCAGAGCCTTTGCAATTTGCCCTTAATACAACCTGCTACAGCTGGCTGCATGAGTGGACCTGCTCTGTGTTCTTCCATGAATTGAGTGATTTATAGGCAGTAGTGGGGGCGGGACTTAGGCGGACTACCTTTTGATTGGCAGCCCGTCCGCTCCATTCCGACGCCCCCCCACCCACCGTGCAGGCTGCCCTGGCCTCGGAGGGGGTGCCTGCTCGCCCGGGGGGAAGGGTGGGGGTCACCCTTCCCCCCCGGGCGAGCAGGCGCCCCCTCCGAGGCCCGGGCCACCCGCGCGGTGGGTGGGGGGGCGTCAGAACGGAGCGGACGGGCTGCCAATCACGCGTAAGTCCCACCCAGTGTTCCACTTCTTCATTTGCAGATCCCACTACTGTTTATAGGGCATTTTTTTACATTTATTGTGATGTGCACTTTAAAAAAAATCTAGTACCATTGCTTTTTCAAGAAAAACAGCTTGTCTTTGAATAAATCTTGGTTCATTGATGTTGCATTGCAGGAAGCTTGCTGGATTTCTTAAAGGATGGAGAAGGAAGAGCCCTGAAATTGCCCAATTTAGTAGACATGGCAGCACAGGTAGATTTTAAATATGTATTCATATTTGTATTCATATCCAGGTTCCTTTATGTTAAGCAGAGTCCATTGTGCATCTCACAGGTTGCTGCAGGCATGGCTTATATCGAACGAATGAACTACATACACAGAGATCTACGATCTGCAAATATCCTGGTGGGAAATGGTCTAATATGCAAGATTGCTGATTTTGGATTAGCAAGGTTAATTGAAGATAATGAATACACAGCCAGGCAAGGTAAGATCAACTTAGTGTAACCTTGATTATAACATTGGGAATGGTTGATAGACAAATAAGCCAAAATGTCCATGACTTTCTCCATACAGCCCAATCTAAACCATCTTTACAGCACTGATATAGCCACAATGCAACCCGAAAATGAGGGAGCAAACATTCACTTACATTGAGGAGGCCTCCGTGACTGCCCCTCCATCACACAGTGTGGCCTGACTGCCCTGTTGGCACGGCTGCATTGGTGCTGGAAAGTTGGTTAGATTTGGGGCTGTTAGTTGGGAATGGAATGTGAATCAATATTTGATTTGTGAGTATAAAGACTATCAGTTTAAAGAGAGAAGAAATAGGAGTGTCATGTTTTAATGTATTATCTTACTAATTTGGCCCAGTCTTCCATCAGAAAGATAATTTCTGACTTACCTGTGCTGCAGTGGTGCCAGAAGGGCTCAAAGCAAACAGGGAATATGGAAGCAAGAGAAGTGATGTCTTGTTTAACAACTCTGGGGTCTGTTTACCTGATAGGAAGGAAAGGGAGTGTGACCATCCCCTCTTCTTGGTGCCTGTTAACTAGTTACGAAGATATTGAGGGCCATTAATCAAGAGGACTCCGCTTTGTAGGGAAAAAGCCAATAAGAATAATATCCTTCAGTACTGTAAACATTATATTGTAGGAACAAAAATTGTAAATTGCTGATGGCATTTTTTTTTCTTGATTGCTTTTTTGAATAAACCAGGTAATCTGTAAATATGGTGATAAAATCAGTCCAGATTCTTTTTTCCTTTTCATAGATTGCTACAGCAGCACATTTGCAATTACCATCCCAAGAACAAAACCTTAATGGTCTAACAGTCAGGTTTCTACATGATCACTGCAATTATCACATGAAAAAAAATGTAATTTGAGTCAATCCCCCACATTATTCTCTTATTCCTTTGCTTCATTTTATCTGTGACGGACCATTATATGATAGGGGCTTAGGCTACTTTGATTTAAACGACATTTAATGCTACTGTTTTCAGTTAGGCTGAAAAAAAGCATTGCAAAAGATATGAAGATCCATTTTAAAAGGAACACCTCTGGTGTATTAAGCAAAGTACTAATGAACTGGTTATGTACATGCTGATTTAAACAAAGACCAAGTTATTCCTCATATATCAAAATGCAGAGCTGAAAAACGTATTTATCATCATCACAGGAATGTAGTCCTTTATCAAGGCTTTACTAAATAATAGGATATCCTATATGTGAAAATTTGATAATCGGTGTGAAAAACAGCTTATACAAACATATTATTTGTGGTTATCTAGGTTTATCAGCATACTTTATAGAGAATAGGTCTAAGGATTATGGAAAACCTGCTAGTCATGCTTTTGAAAGTTTTGCTTTATATTGAAACAGGTTTTTGAACTAAGCTTTTAAATCATTTTTAACTGGAGCCTTGTTTCGATTCCTCCTTGTCTATGGTTTAATTCCAGAGGGACTGGTGATGGCATAGTAACCCTATAAAGCAGGGGCTGTTTTTGTATTTTTCCCATGACCCTATCACATAGATTTTCCATAGGGATACAGCTGGGGAATTGTGTTGTTTATCTAGTCAGCTGCTGTTCCTATTATATAGTGCCTCTGGTGCAAAGGAGCAGAAGACCTGGAAAGCATGATACCGGCTGGCAGTTAACTTTTGGAGCCAAGAAGTGCTTACCCCATCAAGAGTTGAAAGTTGCATTTCAAAAACACTGAGTTTTTGTTTTCCTTGACACTTGATATTTTGTAGACATTAATAGGACTGACTTCCTCCCTTCTCTTCCTCCACTCTCCAAAAACTGTCTTGAATCCTTGCAGAAATTGCTGAAGGAAGCGGATGGTGTTGATCCTCATCTCTAGTGGTTTATAGGACATAGGATTGTTGGCTTGGTCTGCTTTTTGTGTTTTTTTCCTCCTTCTTTCATTGTTTTTATAATATTTGCACTGACAGTTTGTAAAAACAAAACAGAGTTTATAAAAAAATTTTATTGCCCGTAAGTCACACACAACCAACCAACAGACCAATCTGCCATTTTCCAATGGTATAGTAAAAGCTATTTTTGCACTTTCTTTCTTTCACCATGCTTTATCCCTACTCCAGAGTTTAGCTGACTTGAGCAGTGTGAATGCGTGGTTGGAACAGTGACCAAAAAAAATGTGTTCTCATTTCTCACAGTTTAATAAGGAGATTGGATGGTAAGAAGGGCATTGCATTGCAGACTTCTCAGATGTATTTATAAGGACAAATCTGGTATCACACCAGGTTGGTCTTATGTGTCCTCTTTTGATAAATTTGAACGTATAGCCCAAACTATACAAAAATAGACTTAAATATTTTATAACAAATGCACTGATTCCCAAATTATGCTGTGACAAGTTCACAGGGACAATGTGGGATGTTCCAGGAAATAGTCGTTTTCTAAAGTAATCAAGCCTCCTGCTTTTGTCTTCTTAACATATAGGCTAGTAATTAATATTAGCTATTCTTGAAGAATGTTGAGTGTCAACTAAGAGCTCAATCCTATCCCCCACTATGCTCCAAAGAGGCTTATGCTGGGAGGCGGGGGGGGCTGAAGGCAAATTTTGCTAGGTATTTTGCTAACACAGGGCATAGGATCCAATGGAGAATACCTCTGCCTGGCCCATCCCCCTCCTGTGCTGATCACCTCCCCTGCACTCCCCATAGCCTAGTGCACATCAGCACTTAGCTGTTCACCGCTAGGTGCCAGGACGTCTCGTGCAGTAGAGTGGTGCAGCCCTTATCACCAGGTGTCATTTGTCTCCGAGTGCTGCAAACATGCTTTACGGCACTTTTACGATACCCAGCACCAGCGGTATGCACATACCATCTATAATAAGACCCATAGGATTGGGTATCTTACATATACATGTACATCTTACACAGACATAAGATGTCTATGATGTTTCCAGTTCATAGAAGTTCTTCTATCTTCATTGGTAGCATAGGATTGTTAGGAATGAGTCATGTTTGTGGAACTCCTTTTGAGCATCTAAAGAACGTTTGAGTTAACTTCCAAAAAGATCCAGCTCATTTCAATAAGAAACTCAAAGGATTTTAATTTGAGAATACTAGAGTTCTGTTTTACAAGACAACCAGGGTATAGCAGGTAAAGGAATCTTGTGTTTATTTTCCTAACATATTGTGTAATTTGAATTTCAACTTGCTAATTCATCTTGAATTTTAGTTGAACTTTTCTGTTCATACATTCCTGCAAGTGACACCATAGCTTTATCAAAACGAACTTGTTTCCTGCTGGGTACATACATCAGCATTTTCTAAATTTTTGTGGTTTCCCTTTCCATTCCCCTGTACTGTTGACACAAAACTAAACATCACTAGTGAAGTAACAGTACCATCCCAAAATTTGACTCAGTAAAATACAATATTAATACTTTACTATGATTTGGTCGTATCCTAACTTCATTGGCAGTTCCTTCTGTAAACAGACTAGTGCCAACAAGGAGTTGGTCACTTGATCAGTGTGGTCACCATTTTGCCCCACCCTCTCATAAGTCAGGCAACCTAACGGGAAAGAGCTGGTTGGAGCTTCTGCGACAGGTTGAGGAGGGTGGTGCAGTCCAGACCTTCCTCAAGCCCCTTTAAAGGGGTTGGCATTGATAAACTACAGTCATCATCAGAAATTTTTAGCTTGGAATCAGGGTGGATCTTCCATATGGGGAATAGAGAGTAGCTAGCTGTCCTCTCCAAGGAAAGGAGCCCACACTAAAGGGGGTGGAGGTAAGCTTATGATAGGAGTGCTTCAAGTCTTTGTATTTAATCAATACCATGTTAATCCATGGTTAACCCCATGTTAATCCAGTATTGTTTGTGCTTGTGCTGTACTTTATTAGGGGTGGGGCAAGGAGAGTTATGATTATACAAGGGGTCACCCTTCCATGAGTGGAAGGGACCCTTGCATGAGCATGACTCACCTTCTGCAAGAGAAGGAGCTGGCAATGATGGGACACTCCATGTAAAGGCAGGATACAACCCATTACATATTATAGCTTGTTTTTATTTATTAGGGTGGGGGTAGGAATGTAGTGTGCCAAGAATTAGTAGCAACACACTAGAAACAAAACTAAACTATCAAGTTTTGTTGATAAATACTAGGTTATATTTTGTATATATTTACCAACAAATATTTTGTTGGTAAATATTAAGTTGGGTTGGGATCCACTTGGTGGGTTTTGAACTGATTTCTGATGGATCCTGCAGAACCTCGAATGGAATGATGGAAAGATCAGATAACTGCTTCAAGCCCTAAGGCTATTCAAAAATCAGATAACTGCTAACTGTCCTGCAAAGAGCTGATTGCAATCCCGTAGATTGCTTGTGTAAATACGGGGAGATAAATATTGGAGTGTCTTTTTGTGCATCCTCTTCAAGTGGGGCAGGAGGGAGTTCCTGGGTGGGGTGGGGTGGGGTGTGGAGTAGGGGGGGACCAGCGGCAGCTCTCATCACTGGTTCCCAACCTGCGTGCAGGACCGTGCAGCCCTACACGGAGGCCCTTGACTGCGTTGGCTAAATAGCCAGCCGAGAAGCAAAGAGAATTATTGCACACGTTGCGCCCAGGTGGTCAGGCAGCTCAGGATTGGGCTGCCTGGGCCCAATCCTACCCAACTTTCTAGTGCTGATGCGGCCATGCCAGTGGGATGTGCCCTGCATCCTGCAGTGGTGGGAGGAGTCACAGAGGCCTTCCAAAGGGCTGCATTGCGGCTGCGTTGGTGCTAGAAATTTGGATAGGATTGGGCCCCAGGTTTGCA
The DNA here is from genome assembly GCA_029204185.1 of Lerista edwardsae. Classification (NCBI taxonomy): domain Eukaryota; kingdom Metazoa; phylum Chordata; class Lepidosauria; order Squamata; family Scincidae; genus Lerista; species Lerista edwardsae. The sequence continues at coordinate 8,107,299 of JAJKFI010000049.1, read as the reverse complement.
ATCCTTTTCACACTTTCCTGGGAATAAATCCTATTAAATGCAGTGGCACTTACATCTGAGTAGACATGTGTAGGATTGCGTTGGAAGATATCACCCCACTTTCATTTATTTTAAAGTAAGCTCAGAACCCTTCCAATTGTAGAAACAGGAAAGAAAAAATGATCACAGCATGATCATTTAAATTCAAAACCAAAGGGGATTTCGCATGTTTCTGAAAGTCTTTGTCGTTTGAAAGCTTTCTCATACTTACAATGAAGTTAGGCAATCAATAGAGGTGTATTTCACTCCCAAAGAATGAAGTGGCCTGCTTTTAGCCATAGTTGCATATGCTGCAGTGTTACCATGTTTGTTCTCTCCTAGGTGCGAAGTTTCCTATAAAATGGACAGCCCCAGAAGCTGCATTGTATGGAAGGTTTACAATAAAATCAGATGTCTGGTCTTTTGGAATATTGCTGACAGAGCTAGTAACAAAAGGGAGAGTGCCATATCCAGGTAAGAAAATAATCCAGACAGCATACTCTTATTTTTACATAGTTATATGAACAGCACCAGGATCCAAATAAATGATAAGTGTGCATGGAGGAGAATACGCATACAATAACCTTGCATGTGAATGTCAGTTACTTTGGAACCATCCTCAAAAAGATTCGCATCAGGCATATAGCTATATCCTTTTTGGAACCATGATTCAAGTCTGGATGGTTATATACCAAGCTACCCTAGCTTTGGAAATAAAGCACACCTTCCTCCATCAGAAGACAAAAGACAAAAAATTTTTAGTCCAGCATGCATTAGTATAAGCAGCAGAGCTACCCCCGCTGTTTAGCAGAAATGCTCTCCACTAGCCTGGCTCTTATAAATTGCTAACCACAGTAATAATGTGGGGCAAGTAATTATAGCACTCCAAGATAAAATGTTATTGGACATCTGCCATTCCTTCTTCATCCTGGGTCCATAGGATATTTCCTACAAAATGTTTCCTGGTTCCCATTTCCTGGATTCTGCCTGAGCTCTAAGATTGGTCTCTCAGGCCCTGTTCTCTGGGCCAGCACTATCAAAAGTTTTTTTTCTGGCAATGGCTATAGATGGAGACTTTCTGGTGGTGGTGGTGGTGATGCTAAATCAGTGTAAATATTTGCATATTATATGTAGGTCTGGCAGCCCCATACCTGTAGCAACATTTAAGCCTCATTTAAACCCATTTTATGCTGCTTTTTACATGTGTTAGTTGACATTTGTGTTTTTGTATTTTTATTGGAGTTTTAATGCTTGGATGCTTTTCACTGGTCATGAAAGGTAGATAAAATTGAACTGATTAATTAAAATCCTCTTTTTAAAGGGCTGGGGCTTTTTGGCACTGAAGGAACTAGATAGGCACAATATATGATCCAAGAGATGGTTGTGCATATTTACAAAAAAGCAAAAGAATCCCATGTTTCTTTTTTAAAATATCTATTTCAAATACACATAACACACAAACACATACATAACATAGAAATACTCAACTAATATTAAAAAACATTAAATATTCTTACACATTAAAAATTACCTCTAAATTAATGCAAGCGTAGAACAGTATATCATCATTTCATCAAATCTCCTAAACCTCTAATCTAGGAGTCTCCAAACTTTTCAGCTGCAGGGCTACATCGTATATTTTACACATTTTCATGGGCCCCAAAAAAATCAGTTTTACATAGCGTGGAGGTGAGCAACTCACAGCATTGTGAGCCGATCCATCGCAAAACCTGGTTTGTTATGATTTGTTCACCCTTGTGCAAAAATGACGCTTTTTCCTCACTGCAGTTGTTTTACGGCATTGTTGAAATTCAGCATGTGGAATTCGTTGATTTGTTTTGTCAGCAGGAGAAGGGTTCACACTGAATAATTTTGCTTTGAGAGTCTTAAAGCATATGGCCCAGGTGGCTGAAAATGAGGGTTTTCCAAGTTGATAACTCTCTGGCCTTTTGGCAAGGAGGGCAGCGGACAGAACTGCGCGTGTTAACTGTCCACGCAGTGTTAACTGCATGGTTGGGGGAAAATATTGTAAGTTGCTAAGAGCTGGATATAATCTTGTGATGGGCCGGATGTGGACCTGGGGCTGTAGTTTGAAGACCCCTGTTCTAATCCTATCTTCATAATACTTAATACCCATCTCTGTCAGCCTTTTTCTTTTTTCTTTTTCTTTTTTCTTTTTAATCCATTTATCTATACTTTCTCTAATCTCTTCATATTAAGAATCCCATATTTCAGTGTTTGCATGCTGCTTGATTTGCTTGTGCTATTCTCTGTAGATTATAAATATAAAGGATACTAGAACAACTTGTATAACGTTCTGAAGTTCATTGCAATTGTTACCAAACAGCCATCTTCTTGAAAGCTTAAAGGCAACACCCACTTCCCAGAGCTTTCAGCTGGTCTTGATTTTTCAGCCCATGCAGGCTTGGGGTGGGGGCAGGGGAGGCAATACAACTTGGAATATGCACATGACAAATTAGCCTTGTGACCAGTGGTGTCATCTAAATGATTTAACAACAGGTACTCACTTTTGATTGGCACGTGTCCCGGGTGGGACCCGCCCACCGGAAGTGGCATCATAAGCCGGAAGTGATGTCGTGGCAGGAAGTGACATGAAAAAAGCCCTTTTTGAGGCCTCAGACAATTTTAAACTGACCCAACAGTTGCAACAGTATTCCACAGCACCCCCAGAACATGTTAAGGAGGCCTGGCATCATGTTAAAGGGACCCAACAGTTCCAAAACCCCAGAGCAGCTCATTTTTCAGTGGCAAGGCAAGGCAAGGCTCCGTTCGCTGCCTTCCTGGCTCTGAGAACATGCAGGCAACTCAAACGTGCAGGAAATTCAAACGTTGCAGGGGGCGGAGTCGATGAGTAGGTGGGTGAATGGGCGGGGCCAGCTGGAATCCTAGAAACCGGTACTCGCGTACCCCCGTGTACCCCCTGCATGACATCACTGCTTGTGACTCATTTTGGTCACCAACAGAAAATACTGTTTTCCTCATGATTAATTGTGTGGAATTTCTTTGGTATAGTCAGATTTTGATGATGATGATGATAATTCAATCTTCTGATCACCCAGTTCCTGCAGAGTATTTGAAAAGCAGCAGTCTCACAATGAATGGCTGCTTTAAAGGGCATTGTCTTTAAGCAAAAATGCCTTACCTTATTTCTTTCCATTTCAAAAAGTGCGTCCCATTTGATTGGTTTCTAGCATTCATTGCAAACACGTTCATGTGGTAGTGATGCTGCTCTTCTGGGTTACATTTCTGTCCTCCTTTGCCTTCACAGCCATCTTCAGCATCATTTGATCACACTCCCTTTTATCCTGTTAGCCATGGAAAACTATATGATTTTTCAGATGACATCACAGTACTATGTCAGGTGTAATTATGTCATGAATGTCTGTAAACTAAACCAGTGATAGTCAAACTTTTTAGACCGGGACCCACTTTTTAGAATGGCACTTGTGTTGGGACTCACCGGAAGTGATGTCATTAACCTGGAAGTGATGTCATGGCAGGAAGTGACATCAAGCAGGAAGTGCTGTCATTGTAACATAATAAAACGACACTCCTGAAATGCAGATTGGCATTCTTGGACTGCAGCAATGGTACAGCCATGAAACATTCCTGACAGAAAGCAAGATTTGGACAAAATATGATGTAAAAGCACTGAATTAAAAACAATTTTAAAAAAAACACTCACAAAATGAATAGAACAAGAGTAATGTCTGTAGTTTCCAAGATGGCAGCTCCCAGCTTTCTGCAACCCACCTGACATCAGGTCACGATCCACCAAGTGGGTCCCGACCCACATGAATTGCCTGGCTGAAAACAGCTCCTGCTGGGAGGGTTCAGGGATCAGCCAGTTGGGCTCTTTGAGCCCCTGTGGAGTGTATGGACTCTTGACCAGTGCCTGGAGTGGCCAACTCCTGACACCATTCGTGGGCATGTTGTTAGGGAGGAATGTATTCAAAGTGTGTTCCAAGCAAGCTTTGCTTTTACATTTGTCTACGTTGATAACAAACACGTGACTGCTCTCATTTGTAGGTATGAATAACCGTGAAGTCCTGGAACAAGTAGAACGGGGCTATAGGATGCCATGTCCTCAGGATTGTCCCATCTCCCTGCATGAGCTCATGATTCACTGCTGGAAAAAAGACCCAGAGGAGCGTCCAACGTTTGAGTATTTGCAGGGTTTCCTTGAAGACTACTTTACTGCAACTGAACCCCAATACCAGCCAGGTGACAACCTGTAATTTTGTAGCCTGTATAGACTGCCATTATCAGGTGTCCCATTCACAGTTGGCACATGGTGACTGGCCCCTCCCAGAAGCTGCGCCTCAAAGCCACAGAAGCTCTGGTGTTTGAAGCAGAGAACTTCCACAGCTACCTGCTCTAAAGTCTGAATGTCTTCTATGAACAGAAAGTGAACATTTTGATTTTGTTCTTGATCAAAGACTCTGAAACGGCATTGTTTTTGATGTTACGTAAACTGCAAGATCTTTGTTCAGTGTAAATAGTAATTCAGTGCCAATAACTGACCCTAGTGCTTTCCTTTTTTAAAAAAATAATAATGCAGAACAATGTGATTTTAACTAGTCTTCTCCTGACTCAACTAAAAGTATTTTTTTCCAAAAGTGGCCTCTTTTTGTCTATATGTTTTTTCATGTTTTAACAAAATAAAATCAGGACTGGTGTTTAGGGTTTTTTTTGTTTATTTGTTTGCTTTTATATATGAAAAATATGTACAATATATACATACCTGTATATATAGTCAGTGGGTGCTGCTGCAGAGAAAATTTGTTTCAAAAACTGATTAGCCATGCTGTTGAGGCACCCAGGGGACACAAACCCCCCAATTTCACTGTAAACATAAAACACTGGTAAGGTTCTTATAGCCAGTGGCTGAATTTTTGGCTTTTGCCAAGCATGACTTTTTTAATTGGATTGCACTTTTTGGTTATGTACCTGTAGGCCATTGTAACTTTGGATCTTTCAGAAATCATGTGCAGAGTCTCCAGCAATGTTTGCCAATTGTGTGGTCTGATTATTTTGTGATCAAAATTAAAACAAAACTTATTAAAGCAAGAAAATGCAACGTTACCATTTGGACTGGAAGGTTGAAATTGCAATTACTCTTATGTATCAAGAGAACTTTCTCAGAACATATACTGAGAATTTTCTGGGTTTTTTTTTTTAATTTAATAAACATTGCAACCACATGCGAATATTCTCAACCTCATAGCATTATAGTCAGTGTCTGCTTGCTTAACCATTCATTAGGCATCAGCTAGAATATCTTTTATGTGTACCATTTCCCATCATAAAATAAGTGTTTTAAATGTCCTGTACTGCTAATGGAATTACTTTTAATATGTCTGCAAGTTTTCCAGTGGAATTACTATGCACTTCTTTCACGGGAAATGGGAGGGGAATGGGAGGGATGTTCACAAGTATTATTTTTTAAGTTGACTATACCAGCCTTTAATTCCTTACTTACTTTTAACCAAAAAGAAGAAAAAAAACCATCCTTTCTCTTTCTAATAATCTTAAAGTCTTAAGTCTGTTTTGTTGTTGTTTATTTGCAAGTTTACATTTTTAAAATGTTTTAACTGTCTTAATTTAGTAATTAAAAAGAGAGCATTTTACATCTGGAATTTTTCTTCCTTCATTTAAACCACAGACAGCTGGTTTCCTAGCAGAGAAGGAGCTTTGTCCTTGGCCATTTGACTCTTGAGTGCCATTGAACAGTTTTATGAACAGTTGACATGAAACAGCTGGATTCAGCCTAGGCCGGTGGCCAGACATGGAGCTTTCCATTCCCTTGTTCTAAAAAGATCAGTATGTAGAATTACAATCCTAACTAAAAGCAAACCCTGCCAATGCAGCCGCACCACTGGAGCATGTGCTGCTTCCTGCAGGGGGCAAAAATGGAGGTCTACTCAAGGTAAGGTCTCCCTGACTCTGGGGTAAGCATCTGCTACCCCAGTGGGTCTCCTCAGATCTGTGCCAGCCAACTTGCTTGTACAGAACCAAGGAGAGCTTGGGAGAGGGAACAAGGGAAGAAATGAGAATAGGATCTTGGTGCATGCCAGTGCTACCAGGGTCCCCCTCCTCTCGCCCCATTCCTCCGCCCTGCCCTGTTCCTCCCACTACCCGCCCCTGCTTCCAACTTATAGGCACTGGTGGTGAGTGGGCTCCTCCCTTGGCACTTGCACACGGCCGCCAGCCAAATGCACAGGCCTCATCACGCACATCATCGCAGTAGCACTTCCACTGGCGGGATGCCCATTCCACCAGTGGAACACTTAGTTAAGATTAGACTCTTATTTTTATTTAGCATTCACGTTTATGCACAGACGTGTCAGAAGGAAAGACAACGGTTCTGTGCACAGGGGTTCCCAAACTCCTGAAAGGGAGTTGGGAACCAGGTAAGTGCTTGTGTGGGCAGGGAAGGGGATGAGGGAGGCAGCAATGGCTCCACAGCAAGGGGCTTGTGTTTTTTTTATTTATCTTGGAGCAGCCCTGGCCTCCTGCAGGGTCTTGGAGGCTCCCAGCCCCCTCTTACTTTCTCCGTGGCTGTTATAAATAGCCCTTATATCCAATCAGCAGCTACTTCTCGAACTACGTTTTATGGGAAAACGGGATGTAGCTGCTGACCAGAGGTAAGGGCTTTTCACAGCAATCACAGGGGAGATAAGAGCCTCCAAGACCCTGCAGGAGGCAACTGCTGCCCCCAGGTAAGAAAACAAGCCCCTTGGCAGCGGCAGCACTGCGATATCTGTAGCACGGTCACTGCCATTGGAGCAGAGTCCAATGCAGGCTCCCTTTAAAGGGGAATGCCCTGCTTCCGGTTCCCCTGGTGGGTCGTGACGCACCAGTTTTGGAACCACTGCTGTATAGGAACAAATATCCTTTCCCAATATTGCATGTGGAACCCTATCCCAAATTAGCTGAGCTAAACTGAAGATAAAATCCTGTCAAGATCAAAGAGTAGTCGAAGCATCTAGAACAGGGGTGTCAAACACAAGGCTCCACAGGTCAGCTGTGGCCCCCGAAAGCCATTTCTCCAGCCCCCATTATAATTGGGCTCTCCCACAGCGGCATACCTGAGAAGGGGCAGGGGGATCAAATGCCCGGGGCACTGGGCTTGAGGGGGCAGGTAATGATGCCTGCCCGTCCCCCCACCACTGATTTGTAGCGGGCACACCTCCGTGGGAGCAGCTGCTGAGAGCGACCCGACACTGCAAGAACGCAGTGCCAGCTCGCCTCTCCTTGGAGGGACAAACAGGTGTTGCACACCCACCCCGGGCGACCTGACACTGTGAGAACGCAGGGCAAGCTCGGCTTCTGAAAGCGATCCAGGGCAGGTACAGAAGCCCGGCTCATTCCTCTAAAGAGGGGTGAGCAAGCGTTGTGCGCCATGTTGGGTAGCTTGGAAATGTGACCCGATGCGGCTCCGTCGTGGCTCCTGCAGGGGGCGGCACCCCTGGAGGTGTGCCCCCTGGCACTGACACCACCACCCCGGATCGCCCCTACTCTCCCAGCGTGACAATCGGGCACTTTCAATTATGAACAAGATTTGCATATTTTTTCTTCTGTCGTTTGCATCTAATGAGCTTCTGTGTGAGAACAGCATTCTTATTTCTGGCCATCATCTGCTTAATGATGTCACTTCCTGCCCTTAATAGACACCATGAATGCTATTTGGGCCACTAGATGAAATGAGTTTGTCACCCCTGGAGCTTTTAATGTATTGTATTAGGAGCAGCTTGCCTGCCAGAATAGCAGTAGGGTTCACTGAAACATTAAAAATACAAGAGAAATTCCACTGGATACTTCACTGGATTGATGCTGTGCATCCATCTTACAATGCTTTATCAGATATTTTGTATCTGTATCTCTCAGCTATTTGGGGTGGGGGAGGAAGAAGAGCTGAATCCACCTCAGTACTTCTTTGGCACAGTCACCATTTATCTGAGGGATCTACAGTATGTGTGCATAGCTGCTGGATCAGGCTGGGTAACTGCACATGATGCATCCATTTGTGCATTCATTTCCGAATCCAGCTAGGGAGAAGTGCTTGAAAGCTGCCTTGTGTTGCTGTTACTTTACATTCAGAATCCCTGTCTTTAATCAACCATTTCTCCTAAGACAAATCAATGTGGGGAGATGGTTTTTGCCTACTTTTGTTGCATTTTGCAGATTTGTTAGAATCCTTAGGTAAGATTTGGGTGGTACTTTGGTACCTTCTGCACCTTGACCGGCAAGGTCAGGGCCCCCTAGATTTTTCTTTTCCTGAGAATTAAGCAGCAGCAAAAGCTTAACTCCAACAAAAAGAAAACCCTAGGAAGTCCTGGCCTTGCCAAACAAGGTGCAGAAGGTACCAGACTATAAATGTGAGATCTAAATGCATGCAATTTGAGGCTGACAATTAAAGCCCTGCCCTCCTGCCCCGTTCATTTTTATTTGAAAGATGAAAACCACAATCCATGGATGGTGTCCTTTGTAACTGAGGGCACAATCCTAACCTGGAATTAGGCTGGCACAAGTCCCTGACTCCGAGAACGGTCCAAAAGCACTTACAGCGCATTTGCAACACTCCTGGGCCAGGTTAGGACTGCACCCTCAATGAATGATGCCAAAACAAGTTCATTTATATACAGATGAGTTACATAATGTAACTGAAGTGTTCTCCTTGCTTTGTTCTTCCTCTTTGTACGGGATTTTTCATCTGTCTATTGAAAATATAAAAATTAAACATTTGTTCTACTACACTGCATGTGATACAATATTGTTCACAAAAGAATACTTTCATAATTTTTCTGCCACTTTAAAAGAAAAAATTATATTCCCATGTATCAATTATTTTTTAATTCAGTTGTCAGAAGCAATTGAATTGTGATTAACTATATGCCACTCCTAACCAAATGCCTTTGACTCGGCTCCTTGCAAATGTACTTTTCAATGTTCGTGTGAATGCAGAAATTTGGAATGTCCAGATGAGTAGCCATAATAGGACATATGCACGCATACTCCCTTGTTAGTATTAATTTTCAAACATAATTTACTTTCCATCGACTCACAGCCCAATCTTAAGCTGCATAGAAGTAGACAGGACAGCAGGTGTGTACTGCATCCTAATGCAGGTTAGGCAGCAACTGGAGCATACCACGAGGCAAAGAGAAAATTTCCTCTTACCCCAGGTAAGCAACAACCAGCCCTATGGGGCTGCTCGGGCCCAGATGAGAGCTGCACGGCCCGTTAACAGGAGTTAGGATCTGGCTGAATGGCCAGGTGCGGATTCCTCCCCCCTCCCAGGGCCGGGCCGCCCACAGGACTGCCCTCCCCCCCACCTTCCCCCTGCCCTTTTCCACTTCCCCCTCTCCAAAGCCCATGCGCTGGCCAGACCAGGTTGACCGAACTGCAGCATGGCTGGGTTGGTGCTGCTCCCTGTGCTGACTCAGCACATCCTGGGCTAGCGTGCATGTGCACATGCAAGCAGCATGTATTGACCCAGGGTGCAGTTTGGATTGTGCCCTCAGCTGATTTTGCCTGTGGGTGACCATGGGCTCACTGTGTCCATTAACTCCCTGCCTGCCAAGTCATCATGCCTACAACAGACTGTTCTCAAATCACACAATCCACAATGGTTCTGTATGTGGGCCTCCTCCACTTGTACCTATAACACGAAACTTTAATGTTGGATTGACATTAAAATACCCCAAAATGCATTTCCAGCTGAGCTGTCTCCAGCTGCCTTGTGTGAGGGGGAGTTGTGCCGAAGTCAGCCGCTTCTCTGGTGGGAGCAGGAAAGCCGCTTATCAGCCAGCAAGAAGACAAACGGGTGGCCAGAAAGAAGGACTAAATCCAGAAAGATCCATCTGTATGTGTGTAGTTCTTGGAAGATAGAACATTTCTGTATAAATTGTAAAAACCTTTGGGTTTCTGAATAAAGTCTGCCTATGTAAACTGCCTTGAGTTATTGTCATTAGAGAAATCTGGTGTCCTAAGAAAGGCGGTATATAAATACAAGTTGTTGTTGTTGTTGTTGTTGTTGTTTTGTGAATTAGTTCTCCAGTTGCAGAAATGGAGCATCAGGACATGCGCTGCATGACTCTAAAGTTTGTTCGACTTTAGTATGGATTAGAATGGTTTATCTTAGAATGAGTTTCTTTAGGAAAACACCTAGGTGTTTTTATGGCTATGAATTGGCACTTGCGCTGCTGTTTTGACAAATTCCAGCTAGGAGTGGTTTCAAGGGCTCGCTTATTCATGCCAAGGCCTTCCTTTTGAAGGATGAGGCTGTAGCTCTGATGCAGAGTACTTGCTTTGCCTATATAAGGTCAAACTCTCCCATTTCTGATGAATTGATCACAGGTGGTAGAGCTGTGAGAGGTCTCCATCTGAGGCCCTGGCCAGTCAGGGTCAAGAGGAAGGCGACAAGACTGGGCTCTCAGTGGCCCACTTATGAGGCTGGCTGAATTCTTCTCTTCATCTCCCTTGGTCCTGCTGCATGCCCAGCCCTTCCATCCACCTGCCCCATCCTCTTCTCACATGCTCAGAGAACATGCAAAAGGAGGATGGGGGCAGCTTATCTCCTCCTCCTCCTCATGCACAGCTATTGCTCCTTGTACTGTGGCTGGCAGAGAGAATGCTGGGAGCAAATGAGTAGTCAGGCCCGACAAGAAGTCTTCAGAGTAAGTAACAGGTAAACATCGACATTAGTCAAACATCCTGCAGTGAAGAATGCAGTGTTTGTGCCGTTGAAACAGATACATGGAAATGTGGAGGGGATTGTGTGCTGCTGTACCATATAATTGCTTGTGTAATTGCTTGGAAAACACTTTAGACAGCTGCTCCATGAAGATGAAAAGGTTTCCCCATTCAGATGAAAGTGAGTGGGGGCCCCAGTCCATTCAGTCACAGGGAGGCTTTCACTTTCTCAGTCCTCCTCAAAAGGAGACATTGAGTCTCCCAACGATAATTAGATTTTATGTCATAATGCTGGAATCCTGCAGCATTGCCACAGTCTCAGCGGAAACGCAATTATAATTCTGGGTGACTCATACAGTATCAGATGGATCCTGATTTTTTTTTTTTAATTGTAATATCCAACCGTACCTATCAGTGCAGAGTTCTGCTCACAGAGTGTGATTTAAAGCTGGACAATGTTAGCACTTTTTACATTTTTCACACAACTAATAGATGATCATCTGCTTATTTTGTAACCAAGTCATAGGATGGACAGAGGCGCTCCATACTTCCTGGAATCTTTGTGCCAGCAGCCTCTCTGAGCAATGCTGTCTCCAGGGGTAAAAGGCCTCTGAGTGGTGCCAGAAATAATTACCTATGGAAAAGCCCTTCTTCGTCCCTGAGAATTCATGAGAGTAATAACAAATTACTGCAGGAGCAGAGGGAAAATTCCCAGAGGCTGGCATTTTGTATGAATAATCCTTTGGACCTGAGGGCAAGGGAAATAATGCTGAACTATTTAGAAAAGCTTGTATAACAGAAGGAAAGAAGTAACAAATGATATTAGCAGTGAACTGTCACTGTAGAATTGAATGGAGTGGGGCATTTGGGTGACTGAGGTAGAAGCGCAGGAAACTCTCTGGCATCCACAGGATGATGCCTGCAATTATCTCATTGTTGTAAGCACAAAGTATAATGTTCGGCAAAAACCATTTTTTACTTTCGCAAGACATTTTTACTTTCAAGCCCCTGCAATACTTTTATTTGCCCTCAGGACACTCACCGAAGGAAAGCAGGTCACTGTCTAGCCAGCTGCCTTGAAATCTGATCTTGTCCTGCAAGTGACTTCAAGGCTACCACACCAGTTATGCTCCTGACATCTCTGTGTTTGAACCTTTGCCAAGAATTCAAGTAATCTGATTTACTGTAGCACTGGGGGGGGGGGACGGGGGGCGGCAGTGTCTGAGCTCCAGCTCTCCACACCAGAATTCACAAGCCTCCTTAGTAAAGTTGCATGTAAGCCTTGAGGTATTTACACTAGGCAATGAGAGCAGTTTGTCAGTGCTTTGGGGAATACAACTCTCATAATTGGGTTCTGTTCCGGGCCCAGTTCAAGGTGCAAGTTTTGACTTTTAGAGCCCTTTACGGCTTGGGTCCCGGGTATTTGAGGGACCACCTCCTTCCATATAATCCGACCCGTGCTCTCAGATCATCTGGGGGGGGGCCCTTTTGACTGTGCCGCCACCAGGAGAAGTGAGAGGGGCGGCGGCCAGGAAGAGGGCCTTCTCGGTGGTGGCCCCCCAACTTTGGAATACCCTCCCCTTAGAATTGAGAACTGCTCCCTCTTTGTTAACATTTCGGCAGAGGCTGAAGACCTTTTTATTTCAAAAAGCTTTTAACTGTTGACAGGCTGGCTGGCTGGTTCACTTTTATATTTTATACCTTATGATCCACAGGGCTTGTTGTTTTTAAATTTTATTGCTTGTTTTAATTTTGTTGTATTGTTTTAATATTGTTTTTAAATTGTTTTTTTGTGTTGAATTTTATATTGTAATGGCGCCTTGGGTGCCTTCGGGCAAAAAGGCGGGATAGAAATCTAATAAATAAATAATAATAATAATAATAACCAAGCTTCACTGCTGATTCAGCTCTGCCATGGTCCTATTCAGTATTGTATCTGCTTATCAAATAAGCTGTTATTCGAATCCCTTACAGACTTTGTATATGGAGGTTGCTACCACAGATGTAGCTTACCTCATGCTGGTGATATGACCCTAACTTTATGCACACTGTTGGATGTGAATCAATTGTACAGAGAATTCCATGGAATTTGGAATTGGACTATAAGGCCATGACTTACCGTTTGCTCTTGCTGTACTGTGGTATCTTATTCTAAGTGTTGCACTTGTCGTGCATTACCACAGAACAAGGCTTCAGGAAGCTGAGGGTGAAATTAGTCATGATGCTGACTATGATGTCTGTCATCCAAAAATAATAACCTCGTTCCCTTCTTCCTCACAACATTTAGAAAGGGGCATGACTTGATGTGATAACAAGCAAGTATTTCTCTGCCCCAAGGAAGTTACAATTTAAATATTGACAGTGAGAGAGTGAACAATGGGAAGAAGCTGAAGCAAGAGGAAAGGGTCACGAGCCACAGAAAGGAAGAATGGGGGGGGCAATCCTAACCTGGAGTTAGGCCGGCACAAGGGACACCATAAAGTATGTTTGGACCACTCCTGGAGTCAGAGCAGTCAGGACACACACAAATGTGCACTACCCTTCCTGACTCTGCGAGTGGTCCAAACGCACTTTACAGTGGCTCTTGTGTCGGTCAAACCTTGCTGGCCTAACTCCAGGTTAGGATTGCGCTCTGGGAAAATCAAAAGATAGCAAGGGTGATTGTGAGTGTATGCAGTTACATGTACTTTGCTTTGGTTAGTAAGAGATACATTTAAAGCGAAAGGATTTGTAGAAAGCTGAACTAGAGAGAGAGAGGTGGCAAAATGTCAGTATTCTGTAGAGCACAAGGTAGACTGGGCAGAGTAACTTTGAAGAAGAATTTTGAGTGGCAGACAGAAGTACAAAAATACCATCTATAAATGGTGGGGTACACATCCGGGCCACCTCTTGGCATTGCAGGCCATGTCAAGTGATGGGGAGCCACATGCAAATAAACCAGCATCGTCATCCGCAAATGAACTCCCGGAACAATGGGAGGGACTTATGCGGGGCTTCGCCGTGATTGGCTGCCCGCCCATTTCATTCCGCGGCTGCCCTGGCCTCGAGGGGTGCCTGCTTGCCGGGGGAGACAGGTGGGGGTGCGCAGGGTGCCTGGGCAAGCAGCGGGGGGGCTGCGCCAATCGGGGGCAGCCCCCCCTCGAGGCCAGAGCAGCCACGGAACGAAACGGTTGGGCTGCCAATCATGCGAAAGTCCCTCCCAATGTTCCGGGAGTTCATTTGTGGATGACAACGCTGAAATAAACCCTCAGGGAAACAAACACAAAACCCTCCATCTTTACCAATTACTTTAGGTGAGATCTGTTCCTTTGGGAGGCAGCTACTTGTTTCTCCCACCAAAGATGGTGTCCTTTTTACTCAGGTTCCAGACTGAATGAGATCTCCAGCTAATAAAACCCTTCTCAAATTCTCTGCGTTTTAATGCTAGTTGCTCAAACTCAATACATGTGCAATGTCATCCTATAAGGAACATTTATATTTCATTTGTTTCATGTTGAATATATGTTGCTTCTATTGTTTGAGTACTCCGTTCTCAAAAAGGGAGTACTGCACGAAACAGCACTAGAGAATATACATCATTAATCTAATAGGCAGGAAATGGGAGCTGGCTTGCCCAGAATGCACTGCTTTCATTGGCTGGAAAAGCTGTTAATTGCACTAGGACGGAGAGCACCATAACAAATCAGTGCTAAACAAAGCAGTGTAATGGGAAGGATAACTACAGCTTTTCTAAAACATTCCTGTGACATTCCTGGTAAAGAGCAGAACAGATACAATTGGCTTTCCTGCAGAATGACTGTATTTCTCCTCAAACGTATTATGTGTGTTGTTCAGGCATTCAGGCAGAATCAGACTATCATTTTTTGCAGCAAGTTGAAAGTAATTTGAAAGAAGGATTGCTCGAACAGAAAGCTGGTGTGCTATAGCACCTTCTAAAGTACCTTCTTCTAAACTCAGATTTAGTTTAGTTTAGCAAGCAAGTCGGGTTTCCCAACTTGGCAGAATCTTGCTTGCAAGTACACTCTTCCGTTATAATAAATTCACAGCCCAATCCTATCAAATACCCCCACCTATGCAGCTGTGCCACTGGAGCACAAGCTACATTCTGTGGGTGAGTGGGGGGTATTTACAGTCCCAGATGTCTGGGTAAAGAAACATTTATTCTCTTGCCTGGGAGTAAGCCTCCACTGCCTGCATGGGTCTATTCAGACTTATACCAGAACTTCGGTTGGTGCAATTGAAGGGGTGGCTAACTCAAGTCACCCTTGCCCCCACCCCTATCTCCTCCCCATTTGTCCCCTGCCCTAGTTCTACATGCTACAGCACCTTCTTCCTACCATATTGGAAGTGATGGTAGGTTACAAGCCAAGCAGTCTTAACACACAGCAGTGTAGTAAGGGAAGTGAGGTCAGTATTTTACTTACTTTACTCTGCTCCCGCATGGGCCCCTATAGGTCTACCCAGACATTGCACCATCTCTGTAGGGGGCCATGTTCGGGCCAAAATGGAGTGGAGGCTGTTGGCAGAGATGTTGGCACCACCACCCTCTGTTGACTGAGGCCCTGATCCTCACCCTACTCCACCCACCTCACTGGCTTACTATTGGTGGCAGGGGTGGCCAGATCAACCGAAGAGCGACCAGCACCAAAGCTGTTTGCTTCTAAAATGGCCAATAGCAGCACACTGAGCGCACTCCAGAGGCCGTTTTATGATAGTGGAACCATGAAATGGATTCAGAACATTACTGACTGTCTGGAATACCCACACCTCCTCCAGGACTGGCAGGCATCTGCCACTGGGTGGCCAAACCTGTCTAGATAAAGGGATGGGATGGAGAAGCCAGGTGGGCTCTGCCCAGTGGTGGGATTCAGGGGGTTCGCCCAGGTTCTATAGAACCGGTTGTTAACTGGCTGGGCCCCGCCCACTCACCTACCTCGGCTGGCTTTGGGGTTTTTTTTGGCTCCGGCTATGATGTCATAGAACCGGTTGTTAATTCATTTGAATCCCACCACTGGCTCTTCCCCTCCAATCAAGTAAGTCGAGGACACCATCAAACCTAAGTTATTTCAACCCAAGCAAATGGGAAGCTCAGTATGTTCTGCACTGTTCTGCCATGGAGACTAGATGCAGTTCATGGACATGCCTACGCCAGTAAGTGTAAACGACCAAAATTCCTCGGACAAATGTAAGTCAGTAGGATAGGGACTACATTTTCTAGCAAGCCATATTCAGGGCCTTTTTTTTGCTTTGTTAACAATTCCAGGCCAGCCTGCCAGCTTCCCTGAGTTTACAGTAGGGGTGCTTTGGATGGGAACCACCACTGTGTTTTTGAGGAACATCCCAGCACCATCTGCTGGCCATTAACAGGTGTTTCATCTATTTGAGCAACGCTTTTCTTGACACTCATTCAACCAATAAACTAATCACATATTGACCCTTTGTCTGCCTAGTCCATGTCCATGGGCAATTCAATTGGTTGTTACATCCCTTCACCCGGCAGTTAAGTGTGGGTTTGATTTTTTAAATAAGAACCCCTGGGCTTCAGGATTCTCCTGGGAGCGGTTTCTTCCCAAATGGTTCCCCTCTGCCTGATCTCTGTATCTGGGCAGCCTGGAATGGCTGCAATAGATACAAACGACTAAGGTTCTTTCCCCATCCATGTGCTAATCCAGTAAAGGAAGCAGGAAGCAGTACATGTGCACAAGGCAGCCTGCGCTCTGCCCTTTTTGCTGACAACTTAGTGACTTCGATGCTTTGTCTTTTTGGAACATTCCCAACGGCAGTTTGTTCCATTGCTCATCCTGGTGGCTCCACCTTCCCTTCTGCAGCAGGGCTTCTGCTTCATGCTTAAGTCCTCCTTCCCAGCATTCTGTGCTGGTGTTTATTTTTGTTCTGTTAATTGTCAACTATCTGCTGGGTAATGATCAATGAACAGCTAATTGAAAGCAAGAGGGAATAATTCAAGCATTAGTTCGTTGCTGATCTTAATTAAAGAGATATGTATTGCTGTGGGGAAAACTTTAATAAATAGCAAGAGAGGTTTTTATCATTAAGAGAGAGTTAATTGGAAGTTGCTTATAAATTCACATGGTGTTCACTCTTTTGCCAGCACCTCAGCAGGCTTTAAACCCTAAAAGAGACAAAGGTTCAACAGCCTAGGAAATGCACACAACAGAAATGGTAACATGTTCATTTCTTCACTAGGAGTCAGGTTTAATATCTGTGTCAGAATATTTTGTGGTGTAGTGCTTAGAGTGCGGGACTAGGACCAGGACCGTGAAGTCTTCAGATCTCTGCCCATGTCCTGGGGCCAGTCTAACCTACTTCACAAGGTTGGAGGGGCGGAGTCATTTGGAGCAATTTAGAGGTATCATGGAATATAAATGTGAAAATTAAATTTATATCGGGGTGGGGAAGCAAACCATCCTAAAATCTTCTGTCATACAATTCACTCCTCTTATCACTCATTCATCCTTAAAACATTCAGGGCACAAGCCTAACCTGGAGTTAGGCCAGCACACTTAGGACACCAAAATTTGGCTGGCACAAGGGATACTGTAAAGTATGTTTAGACACTCTCAGAGCCAGGGAGGCCAGCACACAGACGTGCACCATCTTCTCTGACTCCAACAGTGGTCTGAACATGCTTTATGGTGGTCCTTGTGCCGGCCAAACTGTGCTGACCTAACTCCAGGTTAGGATTGTGCTCTCAGTTAGATCAGTGATACCCAAATTGTGATGATGCACATAAGTTGGGGCAAAGCTTGCCCCATGCTGCCTTCCCTCTCTCACACACTCATATTCAAACATGTTCATTATAGTGGGTTGAATATTTGCAAGGAGCTACCATCATTTTGTCCTCAGAAGGGGGCCAAAAGCGAGGGCCATTCGAAGCTTGCCATGCTGTTTCCACTGAGCTTCCAAGCTTTTCACCTGGGGTCAATAGCAGAAATGCCTAACCCTAGCTCTGCGTGAGTCACTCATTCTGGGCTGGCTTCCTTCCAGTTTTGGAGAAGGGACCTAGAAGACAGACTCATTCCGAAGATGCTAGGGGGTAGTTTGTGGGCAGAGAGAAGGAGTTTAAGGAGAGAGGGAGAGGGACGGGAGGGAATGGGCTGGATGGGGTGAATCCCAGTGGCAAAAGTGCATGCCAGATCCGATCCCCAGTTTTCCAACCCACTCCACCCCATTCCTCAGACTTACACCTGCAAATAGCTGGCGTGGGTCCAAGGACACCCATAAATAATCAAGAGGCCTACTGGAAGATAAGTAAAAGAGTTGCTTACTTATTGGCAATCTGATCACACACCCAGTGGTGTCATTCAAATGATTTAGGAACAGGAACTCAGTTTTGATTGGCACTTGTCGGGAACCCGGAACCAGCCACGGAGCCCATTAGGATCCGGAACGCCCGTTCTGGTCCGTTCCCCCTGAATGACATCACTGCCTTTGCCCCCCTAGGAATCCAGAGTCGCTCCCTTTAACCCTTTGAGTGCCGGCCAACCAAGAAGAAAAGCTCTTTGCAGAGGAATTGGGAGGGGGGAGGAGGGAGAGTGAAGTGGGCGGAGTCAGCCCTAATTTTAACTAGTGGAACTGAGTTCCCCTGCGTTCCCCCTGCATGACATCACTGCACACACCCCTCCACCATAGCAAGCAGAGTGTGCTCCATCAGCCAGCACGTGCTATGGGGTGGCCAGAGAGAGGACTGGGCTGTTCATCACACCACCCACCTCTTCCAAGTTATTTTATTTGTTTAAAATATTTTATCCTGTTTTTCACCTTATAACCAAGGAAGCTTACAATGATTACATAAAATCCCAAAATATAATAAAGCAGTGGTTCTCAAACTTTTCAGTTCCAGGACCCACTTTTTAGAATGAGTCTGTCAGGGACCCAACAGAAGTGATGTTATGGCCGGACGTGCCTTCACTGTGACATCAGAATCTGCTGCTTTCCTGAGACTGCAGCAATAAGTTGGGTTATTTGTCGGCCCTTTTCCAATAGCAAAGTGAATCAGAGAAACCTTGACAAAAGCAAAACGTACACACAGCCCTCTCCCTTTCCAGCATCTTCCCATATTTTCAATATAGCTGTTCTAGGAGCTTTGCGACCCACCTGAGATTGGATCGCAACTCACTGGTTTGGGTAAATACACTATATCCATCCTTCCAGGAGGGCATTCACTGTGTTAGTTCCAATGCTTTTTTAAACTCTCAACACCATTGCCAAATGTTCATGCTAAATACATTAGCCAGCTTGAGCTATATCCTACAAACACAGCGTGTATACCAGTCTGGGTTCTGCCAGTCTTTCTCATTACAAAAAGAAAGCAATGAAACCATGAAATAGCAACAAGGCCAACTAGTGGGAAATGTTTTCCTCTGTTGGCTGCCATGCTCCTCTACACATCATCTGGAATGCTTCTGAAAGCCACCTGGGAACCAGCTGTCAGCTCACAGGGAGAAGTCTGCCTTGCTTTAATGCATATTTTTATTGTTAGAGAATACTGCCTAAAAAACAAACTTGCCTAGTTTGTAAAAGCCCAAGTACATTTTTAGATCTGGATTTCAAACTGGAAAACCGGCACTTTTTTTTTCCACAGAAAAGATAAGCTTAGCTCTGTGTGTGTGTGTGTGTGTGTGTGTCTGTGCGCCCGTGTATGCATGTGTGCGTGTGTGTGTGCATGTGGCATTACAGCCACCTTACAGTGCAGATCACTGTAATTCCCACCTGACTCAAAGCCACACAGTTATACTCTGGTAATGTGAAACTTGAATCCTGGTGCCAGAATTATGCCCTCCATCTGCAGTAATGTACTGGCTGCCTGGGATATAAAAGCACACTTGCTATCCTTATGGCAATATAGTGAAGAATATAGTCAAGAAGGCTAAACTCTATTTATCTCTCACTATTTATCTCTCACTGGCCTCCCCTCCATTTGTGATGGGAAAAAACCTCCATTTTCTTCTGCCCAGTGTGTTCATGTACAAACTATAGCTGCATGTAAATCCTGTCTTAATAGACATATATTTGTTTACTTATTTAGAGACTTGAGGTGAGGTGGTAGTTGTCCTTTGCAATGAAACATTGTTATTCAGACTTCTTGCCCTGTTTGCCTAATCATCCGTGAATCACTTTTCAATATCTTGTACACCTATTAAAAAGATATATCTGATGAGAACAGGAAATGAAATTTCAGGAAGGATACCTACTCTGCCTTCTGGTTCATCAAATACCAATGAAATGTGTGTGGCTGAGAGTATTTTTTTTTAACATACATAGCACAATCTTATGCATGCCTACTCAGAAGTAAGTCCCATTGTGTTCAATGATGCTTACTTCAAGGACGGCGTGTATAGGATTGCAGCCACATGTGGAAATCCTGTAAAAATATACCTGTTCATTTTCATACAAATATTAAATGGCTAATATACTTCCTACTAGTAGCAATTTGGCTACAAAATGTTTCTGCTCCCCTTTGTCCACTGGGAAACAGGAACAAGTTCAGTCTTCTAAACAGAGATTGAAAATGAAACTATCAGGCAGAGACAGAAAGACGTGACAGAAAGAGGCTACAGCCCCCCCCCCCCGCTCTTTTATGAGGCTCTTCCATTGATTAACGATTTTTAGCTCATTAATCATCTGCCTTCCGATGGATTTAATCAAATAATAATTGACTCCCATTAACTAGATTTGCATATCACAAGAATCTCATGATAGGTGCTCTTTGTTGGATGCCAAATGAAGTGTGAGATGACTTACAGTATAATAAGCAAAAGCTCCCACTCACTGTTAGAAGCAAAGGGCATCTTTAATTTTCTTTTCATTCCCTATCCTACGAACACATCAGGGTCAAAGGAGTTTCAAATAACAGACATGGTGTCCTTCAGAGCCATTGAGAGGTATATTTTCAGTTCTAATGTGGGATTTTAAAGTTACAGGCAGCTAGGAAGCAAATCAGAGGAGAGCTGTAAGGAGAGGACAACAACACTTTCCTCAATGGAAGTTTCCCCTTGAGTTGTTGTTATTTATCCTGCATGCTGGAACATACCCATACATTGTTCGTTTGTTTCCCCCTGTTTACAACAAGAACCTTCAGACATAAAAAACTTCTATCAAATCCTAACCCTGACCTAAAAACCTTCACGTTTGTGTTGATTAGTACACAATATAGCAACAAGTCTTACTCTTCTAGTGATTGACATACCTGCTCTACTTTTCTTAAGGTCCAATTCGCTCCCCCACTTATGGTAGCAGATCTCGTGATCTGCTGCCTGAAATCCATTTATGGTGGTACAAAAGGCACACCACCATCAGGTGCTCCAAGCTGCTGAGGTCCATAGCTGGAGGCTATGCACACACGCACTGCTGCGGAGCCCTGTCCTGCCAACCCAGATAAGTCAGCAGCCGGGCAGGGGGTAAAGAGTAGACTTCAGGAGATGAACCTCGGCAGTAAAAATTCACACCGAATCCTTTTACCCATTTTCCCACCCACCCATCCCGCTTCATCTCCTCAGACAGACATGAGCTACATAGCAGGCAAGAGACCAATAGGAGGCCAGAAAACTTCCTGGGGGTTGAAGAAAAAACCATCCTCTAGTTGGCCTTCTGGTGCTCCCCTCACCGTAACATGCAGCACATGTTCCAGTGGTGCGGCTGTAGGCTATAGCATGGTGGGAGATAGGATTGGGCTCTCAATTTGTTTTTGTTTGAGCAGAGGGATTATTTTTCATACATTCACTTTGACAGCAGAAATCGAAGTGGATCCCTCCCCATCCACCCACAGTTCCCCTGACAGCTGAAGGGAAAACAGTATCGCCTTCTGAAGCCACCTCCAGTCAATGTTTAACTTTCAGATCAGCTCTCCTCTCTAATGGATGGCATTTCCCCCCTTGCACAACTTCTCAGACTGAGCCATCCCATGCTGCATTCATCTGATTTGCATAAGAGCTCCACTTCCTGGTGCAGAGCCTGCTCAGCAGCTTACCTGGCAGAGGGAGGGAGAGAAAAGAGAGGAAAAAAAGAGAGGTGAGGTGACAGCTCCAGGAGGGGAGGGGAGCCTAGGAAGGCCAGGCTGCTTTTCCCTGCCTCCTTGGTCATCTTTGGGGGTCTCAGGTAAGCTCTTCAAAGCCTTTCTACCACACTGCCCTCCATGTGCCTTCCTAGCTGTTGACCCACTTTCTCTGGTGCTCGTTCTTCTCGGCTTGGGTGTGTTTCCTTTTTGATCGCTCATTTGCTCCAGTCGCCAAATGGTTGAGTCAGAATGTTGACATTTAGAAAGTGGAGAGTGATCTAGAATATCTGCATTTGCATCTAAAAAATGCCAGGAAGAGCCTGACTGCAACAGGTCCTTACGAGTTGTCGGTGAGGAGATTTGGGCCTTCCTTCCTTCTCACACTCTGTTTTTCCTCATACCCCAAATACAAAATGTGTTAATGTGAAAGTAAGGGCACTCTCACGCCATGTTGGCCTCCATGAGGAAAGTGCTAAACTCTTGGGGCGCACACGTGGATTTTACCGTGTGTTCCTGGACATACGGATTATGATGTAGTCACATAGATCCAAAATCGCTACCACTCAGTACAGTTTTTGGAATCTTGGCCTTTAAAAGCACAGTGACATGTATTCCATTAACAGAATAACTACAATGCTAACAAATTAATAGAAAAACAAAAGGTCATCCGTAGTGGAGGTTGTCCATGTGTGTGTGCGTGTGCTGCACCAAGATCAAGAAGATCCAGGTTCAAATCCCTGGTCAACCATGATGTTCTTTCAGGGCGCAATCCTAACCTGGAGTTAGGCTGGCACAGTTACACCAGCAAAGTCTGGCCAGCAAAAGGGACACCGTAAAGCGCATTTGGATCATTCTTGGAGTTAAGACAGACCAGCGCAGAGACGTGCGCCATCCTCCGACTCTGAGAGTAGTCCAAACACGTTTTACAGTGGCCTTTGTGCCAACCAAACTTTGCTGCCGTAACTGTGCCGGCCTAACTCCAGGTTAGGATTGTGCTCTCAGTGACCTTGGGCCAGTCACTCTCAACCTAGCCTCATAAGGTTGGTATGGGGATAACAGGAAAAGAGAGGAATATGCTGCCCCTGGCTCTTTGAAAAAAGTTTTGGCTGCAGATGATGATGATGATGATGATGATGATGATGATGATGTAGTAGTAGTAGTAGTAGTAGTAGTAGTGGTAGTGGTAGTAGTAAAGTATGTACACTTCTGAGTTGCACATAATCCTTCATCAGGCAAAATGAAAAAGAAAGTTAAGGGTACAGTACTACGTTCACTGAAATGCAAAGTGAAGCCCATGGGACTTACATGGGATCTGGAGTAAACTCTGACATGAAGAAAAACTATTAAATCCTGATGCCTCCTATTTTGCAAAGTGTGTTTAAATGGTCAAAACGCTTATTTATTTCCCCACTAGCTCACAAGTGATCTTTTGGTCCTGCTACAGATTTAACCTAGCTAGATAAATTACAGCACAAGCCTAGGAATGTCTACTCAGAAGTAAATCCCATTGTGTTCAATGGGGTTTACTCCCAGGAAGGAGTGGCTAGACTTGCAGCCTAATAATCCCTGTGGATATGAATAGTATCAACCCTCCAGTTTTTTTTCCCCAAATGGAGAAACATTTCAGTACAGTAGACTAGTAAAAGCTGAAATTGCCTGTCAGGGATTGGAATGTATACTGTTGCTGCTTCGTGTAGCTCTGTGAAGTACCCAGAATGAAGTCTGGAGAAAACAGCAGGCCTGGTTTGGTGGACTGTTGCTGTGGCCCCTTGAGACTTTTCCTCTACTCTTTTAAGACAAACGGTTGTGAGGAAAACCTCTAAAGGCAAGCGTAATACACACGTGCAGCAGTCCAATCATCCTCCCATGCCCGTATCCAGGCTTGTCTTGTAGTCGGAAATGGCATCAAACAAGAGGGTTTTGCCGAGCCCTCCTTTCCTCACTGTGCTTGCTTTCCCTCAGAAAAGGTTTAATCAAAGGGAGTTTGGTCAGACTTGTTCCTCAGGGAGCTCATATACCGGCACGAACTTAAACATATACTGGCACAAACTGGAATAACAAACTTTGAAACCAGAAACGGCCCGGATTTCAAAATGGGCTCTGAGGTTCAAGCCCACTGTAAAGTTGGGCTTGAGCACAAGGGCTACACCTGAGCTTGCTTGTGTGGTGAATCGATTCAGATTGGAAGCGGCGCTCTCAGTGTGGACTGGACACCTCCAGAATAAATCAGACGCAAGGTTTCTGTCTCTTCTCAGCATCTGTTCTGCCTTCGCTGCTCCACCCTGAGGGCCTGAACGGGTGCTGTTGTTTATCTCTCAACGCAGTGGTTGAGGGACGGGCGCTGCTGTTCTGTTCTCGTCGTCGTCGGTTCAGCTAAGAGGAAACGGCCCCCTGGACTGTGGGGCTCGCTACTCCGACAACCACAGAAGGCTGCCTCCAGGGCTGGGCCTGCTCCGAGTCAGGCTGGAAAGAGCCTGCCCAGAAGAGAGCGTCTTCTGCCAAGCAGCCTGCTGGGAGTGACTCCAAGGTTACTTGCAGAACGAATCTGGGTTATGCAACTTTGCACTTTAGGCAAGGAAAGGGAAAGAAAGCACAGGGGCTGGCTGGAGAGCAGCGCTTGTTTTCTTTTTATCAAACCTCACCAATTGTGTAACAGAGACGTTGATTCATCATAGAGCTACTAGGATTCACAACTGGAGAGGATCAACAGCATTTCAGAACTTGGCATTTTGGGAGGCTAATCCCCTCAGTGTGGATTTTGTATGAAGGATTCCTTATGTTTGCTGAACTTTGCAAAAGCTAAAGAATCACAAGCTGGCTCAGAGAAAAAGTGAGTTAATAGAGGAATACAAAGAGATCAGGATACAATATAGAAAGAGCCCTGCTGGATCAGGCCGAGGGTCCATTCAGCTCTCTGTGTCTCACAGTGGCCCACCAGATGCCTCAGGGAGACATGCAAAAACTTTCAAAGGAAATACGGCTTCTTGTTTCACAGAGCAAGGATGTGTTTTTCTGGAATAGTCAATGGCCTTTTTGATATCAAATTTATGCCATTTGTATTTGCCAGCTTGAGTAGATAACGTTTATGAGCATAGGCACTTTGGTAGTTTAAAGATATTTAATTTAAAGATAATTTAATTTAAAGGTTTATAAATAAATAAATAAATAAATAAATAAATATACATTTAAAGATATTGTGGGCAATTTAAAGATAGCTCCCCCTGTAGCTGAAGAATTTGGTGACTAGTTATTTCAGATCAGTACTTAAAGTTCATCCTCCCTTCCAGAACACACACACACACACACCTACCTACCTACCTTTTTGGCCCTTGCTGCTTTGAGCTGTCGGTTCCAGTTGCCCTTTCCAGATTTGTTCCTCATGCATAGACAGAACACAAGGAGGGTAGAGTTAAATTGCCCCTTTTGCCTTTTTCACCAATGTCCACATACCTACTGGGCTCGCTGCAGATCCTCATGTTTGCCCAAAGCCTGACACATACAGCAGTGGGCAAATGCACGCAGGTTCAGGGCAAGCCCGGCCGGCGCCATCCTACTTCTCCTCCAAATATTTGAGGAACCGTTTTGGAAAGAACGCGGTACTGCAGTGACACTGGAAGGCATGACTGGCAAAGTTCTGCTGTCAGGATCTGACAGCAATATCCTCCTGGCTAGCACTCTGATCTGCAGTCTCCAGGCCCCCAAGTCATCCTTTTCTACTCACTTCTTATCAGTACAGCCATGGCCCCCCCCCCCCGAATCCACTGATTCGGAATCCACAGTTTCAGTTATCCACGGATACCAGGAATACAGGGACACCTATTAAGAAGATAGGGGAACATTAATCTTTTTTTAAAAACTTGGTTACAGCAAAAACTACTTTTGTTTAAAAAGGCATCGCTGGCATTCACATTTCAGATATCCACAGTGGGGTCCAGAACGGAACCCCAGCAGATACTGGATCGTGCCTGTCCTGCACACTGCCTGTTGTACATTCTCCTTGGTTTTCCTCTCCCTACCATTTATTCTTCCTTTTATTTGTTTTCTGGCTTTTTAGGCCCAGGGCAGCCCAAAAGCACTATCCTCCACTCTGCTGGTGCCATTGTCCCCTGCCCAAAAAACCTGTGTACCCTTACCTGGCTCTACCTGGGCTCTTAAATCAAAGCAGGAAATACAGAGCATTCTGGGATTGCTTCCTGTGCGCACCACATTTCCTGCTTTGTTTAAAGAGCCCATATGTAGGAAGACATGATTGTGCTCCTTCCCTCCACTGGGCTCTAAAAACAACGGGGAAATTGTTTTTCCTGCATGCTTCAGATTTCCTGTTTTGATTCAAGACAAGAAGGAGCCAGGTAAGCGAGCAGAATTGCTGTCTTCTACTCCTTGGATCAGAGTAAACTGGACCCCTGCTGCCTTCTCACATTGCTCCTTCCAGTGGAGGAAGGAGCAAGGTGAGGGAGCCAGATTGCTGCAATCCATGGGTCAGCGATCTCCCTCCCTCCTCTGTGGAGCACTTTCAATGAAGCAGGACATGTGAAGCATGCTGCCATCCTAGGATGCTCCACATTTCTGGCTCTACGTAAAGAGCCTTCACAGGGGAAGGAGCAGATAACGATGGTGGTTCCATCTACAGCAATTCAAGGAGAGGAGGTGGGTGTCTCTTCACTGTTGTGTTGCTAGGGCTGTAGAGGATGCGGGCCACACTGGGCAATGCACTCAGGGGTGTGTGTGACACCACTTCTGGACAAAATGGTAAAATCTTGACAGTTTTGAATAATACCATCCTGTTATGTAGCATTCATTAAAAAAAAAAAAAAACCTCAATCCACTTCTCACAACTTGAGAGGCTTAGTTATGCTTCACCTGCCCCCATTACCATTCCCAATCCATTAACTGATGGACTGAAAAAACACACACCTGAAAAAAGACACTCAAACAATTTACCCTACAGTTACACAAGTTTGCAAACTGCCGGAGATCAGTTCGTAGAAGCTATCTGATTTTGTTACCTGATCTGTTCATCACCCATGTTTTTATGGGAGACTCTGGGGGACCCACCAGAAATCAGATCACAACCCACAGTTTGAGAAACATTGCCATAGGCTATATGAGGTTGCTTTGGAGCTCCTCTCTGTTTAGCTTTATTGGCTCCATTCTTTGTTTCCTTCATCCTTGTCCACAAGCCTCCTTCTCCACCTACCCTGCCTTTAGCGTTCGTGCTTCTGGCTTCCCTGTCCCATAGCTCTCTAGATCCCAGGACCTCTTTTGAGGCCTCAGCCTGCTCCCATGTGAGGTCTTGATCTCAGCCAAACTGACAACCTTCCTTTTCCTCACAAAAGTCCCCAGTGGTGTCATCATCAAAATATTTCCACATATGAGCCCATTTCTTGCCAAAGGAATAGGGTTCCACTTGTGCCAGGCCTCCCTGGGGTTCAGCCATAGCATCTGTTTTCAATATTGTGGCTCTGTTAGCCATGCTTCCCACGTCCTTCAAGCAGTGAGAAGTTCCAGGGGCAGCACTGATCGCATTTTGGCTCCCTCTGGAGGTGAGATCACTTGAGTCTTGTGGTGTCGTTTGAAGATTTGCTTTATTTACAAGTATACAGTTTGAGCAATGGACAGATAGCAAAACAGTTTTACAATCACCAACAGTTTACATCAGTTCCCCAGAGAGCCATTCCTGTACCCAGTGACAGTGACAAAGCAGTCACCTTATCAAGGCACACCTTCAGTTTTTGACCACTGACAAGGTTCATTGTGCTGCTGGCAGTGGGATCATCTTCCCCAATGGCACTCTACTAATAAATGACCGGTGGCACACATGCTGTCACTCCGACAGCACATGTGCAGACTATCTGCGGCACACCAATGTGCCACAGCACCGCGATTAAAAATCACTGTTCTAAAAGATGCTACTGGCATCCAGCTTAACTTCCATCCCAGTATCTGACTCTGGGTGCAATTCTAACCTGAAGTTAGGCTGGCACAGTTAGGCCAGCAAAATTTGGCTGGCACAAGGAACACCGTAAAGTATGTTTGGACCACTGTTGGAGTAAGAGAGGACAGCAAACAGATGTGCGCTATCCTCCCTGACTCCAAGAGTGGTCCAAATGTGCCTTATTGTGGCCCTTGTGCTGGCCAAATTTTGCTGGCCTAACTCTAGGTTAGGATTGTGCTCGTGAGTAGGAATGCATAGGATTGTGCTGTAAAAGTTTGAAACAGGCAGCTTTTCTTATATGTTTACACATAAGAGTCAGTAGAACTAAATAACTTTAGACATTCCCAACAGAAAAGACCTTACAGATGTTAGGTTAAAGGCGCAATCCTAGCCTGGAGTTAGGCTGGCACAGTTAGGCCAGCAAAGTTTGGCTGGCACAAGAAACACCGTCAAGTATGTTTGGACCACTCTCAGAGTCAGAGAGGCCAGCACACAGACGTGAGGCATCCTCCCTGACTCCGAGAATGGTCCAAACACACTTTACGGTGGCCCTGGTGCTGATCAAACTTTGCTGGCCTAGCTGTGGTTAGGATTGTGCTCTCTGTCTGCCAAGCTGCCAGAAGATGTCTTTTTACATTGATAATAAATGGGGTGTAGGAATGAATCGCCAAAAACCCTCAGCTCAACCCTTTCTCTCAGGTGGAGGATACCTGCAGTCTTAAAGACTCTGATGGTATCCCCTGTTCTTCCAGGGCAGTTCCCATTAAGACAGCACCCTGGAGTCTAAGACTTTGTGCAGAGGCATTGCCGGCCTCCTGAGCTGGCAGCCTGCGACCTGTGAAAGGTAGTTGCTCAGCTAGCATTCTTATTCATCATTGTAGCCTCAAACCCATTGCAAGATGAAGCTGGAGTAGATGCAAGCACCCTTGAGATGGGAAGAATGCATTTCTCTCACCACTGAAGACTTCCAGAGTCTCCCTATATTGGGAATCAGCGGCAAGAAATGCTTCCAGATGAGAGGGTGTTGTTTTCAGGCACAGCTGAGGTCTGGCATCTTGTTCTACCAATTAAGCACTGCTGAGGAAATGTCAAGCCATGGACAGACGTGCTCAGTGTTAAAGAGCTCTGGATAATTGTTTCAGAAATTCAGGTTTCTGTTCACAGATCCATGTTCTAAGATTGGAAAACAGGAATGTGGTCATAGGCTACAGAAGAAGGCTGTATCTGGCAGTAGTAGTGCTTGTTGTTTATGATTTATTTGGGTGTTATGATTGCTTTATGTTTTGCAGGCATATAATTTAAAATGTAAAAAAGAACACTTAAAAAAAAAAGGAGACCACTTTAGGAACACGATGGCAGTGTGGAACCACGGCTAATGCTCAGTCTTAAAACGAGCTGAACTAGCCAATCAGCACACAGGCAACCAAATCTTAACTACCTTCCCCGGCAGCACCATCAATGGGGTCCTTGCTACATCTTATGGGGGAGTTTCCCTTGCTTTGGGGCAAGCCTCTGCTATTGGAGCAAGTCTGAGTGGACGTGGGGAGGTTAACAAAGGCTGAGAAGGGGAACAACATCAGTGGTGCTGCCACTGATCCTGTACCCTTGCCAGACTCAAAACACCCCCCCCAATCCTCCAACCCAGCAGCACTGGGGCTCCTGCAGTATCCTCTGTCGCATTCCTCTGCGCTCACCACTTGCACCCGCAACCAGGCGGCAACAGCTGCAAAGTGTGCTGCATCACTGGAATGCACATTCCAGCACTGCAGTGGCCCAACAGCATCGGACCACTAACCTTTGTGCTTAGTAGCATATGCATTTCCCTTATCCACTGCTGCCTGCAAGGATCTGTGGATACAGTAACGTCCCTAATGAAGCAGATGGGGCGCTACGTTTTGCAAGGCGCCTCATCATACCATGTAAATCGCTTCTCTTCCTTGCCGTGGTAGCAATTCCTGGCTGCAAAAGCAATGCAAAGGTGTCTCCTCATTGCTTCTGCTGCCCAGACTGGCTACAATGAGGGATAGGAACGGTTTACACAACAAGGTAAGGTGCTTTGCAAAACATAATGCCCTGACCCCCCTCTAGGAACGCTACTGTGTGGATGTGTACTCTCTAAACAGATGTGAGTACAGTGAAAATTGACTGAGAACAACCTTTTCATAGGACGGCAGGGAATGGGGGGCTGTAGGTTTCCTCCCACTGTTCCCACCAACAGATCATTGGCACTGTCAGAAAGTTATTTCATTACATGTTTATTATATCCTACCCTTCTTAAGGAGCTCAATTAGTGCACACCCATTTCATATTATCCTTCCAGCAAACCTGTAAGGGAGGTTAGGCTGAAATATGGACTGGTACATGGCCACACAATGAGCTTCATGGCTGTGTGAAACAGGGTATCTTTGAAACAGGGTATCCCTGGACCTAGCCTGACATTGTAACCTCTCTACCAAGCTGTTTTCTGATATTATGGCATTGGCCTTGTCTTAGATATGGATGTTGGGAAACATGGACAGAGCATCATTTGGGCATGTGGAATCTGACTCAGAGGAGGACTGATGTGTTGGTCTGCTTCTCTATGTGAATACTTTGGGCAGGGCCAAGGCGGCTGATTGCTGGGATCATGTTATATGATGCTAAGACTATAGTAATCTAAGAACTTATTTCACCACTGTGGTAATCTCTACCAAAGACCTGTTTGGGTTTAGGATGTTAAAGCTGTTGGGGTCAGAGGGATGTGTTTCATCTAGCCTGAAGGACAGGGTGCTGAAAATTGTTTTCCAGGAATTGGAACTTGGTTAAACCAGGATTAAATGAATTGCCTGGGGGGACGGGGGACCTAGAATAATGCTCTCCTTAATCGCCCAAATCCCATTCATTCACCATTTTAAAATAAATTATATGTCCATCTGGTGTCACTGTCCGCTACTAGCTATATGTGTTATGTTCTTTGTCTACACCTTAAAATTGTGCAAAAGAGTAATATTCAGTCTGATATTTTAGTATAAAATGCAAGGTGTATTCTAGTGTTCTGACCTAGTGAACATGTTCTCAAAAATGTTTTAGAGGTGAATTTTCATCACATCCTTTCTTCAGAAATAAATATATTTTGAACATTATTTCTGAAGAGATGGGCATGATTATAGTTAACATCTACAGGACTCTTGGTGTGGTCAAACAGTTTTCAATGGTTTTTCCTCTGCAGAAACTGAAGACATTAAATTGGATTTGTTTCAATTTTATATTGAACTTTTCCTGTTATGCAACTACAGAATGAGCAAGGCTTGAAGGGAGTCATCAAATCAGCTGTACTGGAACACAATATTATACTTCCAAACTTGGCAAGAAAATTAACCATGGAGAACATGCACTTCCTCTAATGAAATGCATGGATTTTTGGACCAGAGAGCTACACAGGTCAGAATGGAGAGACACAAAATTCGCTTGTCAGAAACACAGTTTTATAGATATGCCTGTTCAATCAGAGGTACAAGGTCAAATTCAGCTGATTATCCTAAAGTAACAACTCTTGCTGTTATAGGCAGTGAAACAGGGTATTTTAGCCACACACCTTGAACAAGTCAGGCAGCACAATCCTACGTATACTGCGCTGGAACAGGCAGGCTGGCAGCCTTGCACTGTATCCAGTGCAGTATAAGGGTAAACCCTGGCAGCGCCAATAGGACTACTCAAAGCTGTGCCAGTGAAATAGCTGGTGCAACTCCAAGCGGTCCTTGCAAGACCAATCGGGCCAGGGATGGGGGTTAGGATCTGGCCTAAGTGCCGGATCCTTTCTCCACCCTCCTCCCTGGGCTAGCCTGCTCCTGGGTCTGGCCCCTATCCATCCTCCCCCTGCCCTGATCATGTCTACTAAGGCATGTTTACGAAGAAGTAAGCCTCACTGAGTTTAATAGAACTTACTCCTCCTAAGTAAGGCTGCAATCCTAAACTGGAGTTAGGCCAGCATAAGCTAAGACAGCAAAGTTTGGCTGGCACAAGGGACACATAAAGTTTGTTTGGACCCCTCTTGGAGTCAGAGATGCCAGCACACAGACATGTGCCATCCTCCCTGACTTCAAGAGTAGTCCAAACACACTTTATGGTGGCCCTTGTGTCGGCCAAACTTTGCTAGCTTCGTTTATGCCAGCCTAACTCAAGTTTAGGATTGCGCTCTAAGTATGTATAGGATTTCAGCCTAAAAAATATTATAGGCCTTCTGTTTGGGTATGTGTGTGTCAAAGCCAGAATGGAACAGGCCAGAACATCCATGATAGCAATGAAGCGGTTGCAAAAAACAGTGAGATGTTCAGGAACAATAATTCAGAATTGAGACCCCTGCGATTGGAAAACTTTATTAACCTCTTCCCAGTCAGAACCTATTTTTCACAGCAACAGATTGGAACACGTGGTTCTAAGGTATCCAAACTAACCTAATTCACATTCCACATAGATGGGAATGACATTGCAGTCCTTGAGCAGAGGTCTTCCCCAGCTCTCATTTCCATAATTTTTTTTCATCTGTGTTGTCAGAAACTGACTCTGAAGCAAAGCAGAGATCCAACCACTGAGCTGATACAACTGTTGTTTCTATAGTTATAATTGGATGTCAATATTTGGATGTCAATATTTGGATGTCAATATTTCACGTTTTCTTCCAGGGCCTGTGTCCTACTAACATATGATAATGATGTTTCACATTTGCAGTCAATGCTTTGTTCCTTCTTTTGTTGGGTTGTGGTGGTGACAGTGATAGACAAAGCATGTGGCCGGGTTAGGGGGGAGCGTCCGGGCAGTAATGGCGCCTTAGGGGCAGCTGAGATGACATGTTCCCCCGCTATAGTGCTCTGGGTGTTTCCTGGGCTCTCTGTGGGGGGTGGAGGGAATGCTTGTGTAAAGTTGGGCCCACCTGCCTGCCCTCGCCTCCACTTGGCCCCAAACTCTAGCCAGGAAGGAGGTTAGGATTCAGGGGGTGCTGCCGCCACTAAACCACTGCCTTCCTGGGCCCAGACCACCCTCCACCTCACCCCATCTCATCATCATCCTGCCCACCCCAACCCTATTCCACCTCTTCCCACCACTCCTCAGATCCCTGCACCTACCCTGGTGGGCATCCTCAGTCCATCTTCAGATGGATCTAGCCATTTGCCTCTTGCAGCAGCCAGGCCCATACTCCAGTGGCATCACATTTGCAACAGCTGCAAATCATGTAGTGCTAGTGGAACACACGTTCCACCTGCACAATGGACCCATAGGATTGGGCCATAAAGCTGCAATCCTATGCTCACTTACCTGAAAACAAGAGCCATTGAACACAATGGGATTTACTTTTGAGTACACAGTTCTCTTAGGAGTAGAGAGGCGTCATCGTCATCATCACCGTCATCATCATCATCGGATTGTGCTGTAATTCATCTACATCCAAATCATATTTCTTCCTTTAAAAGAAAAGGTCATTTGGGTTTCAATACTGCATTTGTATGTAATATTTATCTAAGACCTCAGAATTCACTATTTGGCAATAAAGCAACATTTTGATCAGTATGAATAAAGGGGACCCATTCTATTGCCAGCTTTTGCATAACACCCCTGCTAAAGTTCAGTATGCATAATTTATGTTCCATAGATCTCTACAGCAGAATTAAACACTTGCTCAACACACTCCTGTTAAAATCATTAGGCTATAAAGCTGTTCAGATTTGGCTAGATGGTTCTCAGTGGATTTTATTTCATTTTTTGTTCTTCTACGATCCCAGATTTTCTGTGTCATGTTGCTTCTTCAGACCTGCAGACAATAGCTGATAGAAGAATGCACATTAGCCAATACGTTCTCACATTAGTATTTCTCTATAGATGAAACACCAAATGCAATTGGGCAGCAGTAAGTGCTCTTCCCCTCCTCTCTTTTACTGTGATAGCAGACTTGGGTTCTTTCATTATCAGGGCACAATCCTAACCAACTTTCCAGCACTGACATAGCTGTGCTTCAAGGTAACGGAATGTTTGTTCCCTTACCCCAGAGCTGGAAAGTTGGTTAGGGTTGTGCCCTCAGTGGGCCAGATGCAGAAACAGTGACTGCTGCCTGCCCCACTTTTTTCCCTGCAAGTACCATCTAGCATTGCAGTGCTATGTGGGGCTTTATTGGAGAAAAAACATGTCAGGTAACAACTGCTGGCTAGAATGCTGTTGCTGCTGCTGGCCCATTAAGAAGAAAAGAAATCCATGGTCTACCATTAAAATGTGACCTTACAAAAGGAAAACCAGTACTCCTCCTATAAATATTATATCTTTTTGAACGACTTTTTATGTTAAAATATTGTGCCATTTGTTTCTTGCGCTTCTGTTGTAATACTCAGTTGGTAATCTTTTTGCCTTTCCCCCCCCCAGTTGCTATTTGGAGTTGATACCAGATTTTCACCCAATTTCTGCAGAATATTGAAATGACCTCCCTAACAGGTTAGTCTTTTTGTACAAGCCTTATGCAATAACCTCCATATCCGCAGGCTTGCCGAATCCACAGTTGGAGGGCCTTAGAGGGCCTCCTGGATACAACCGGAAGTGGCTTCTGGTCGCATCTGGGAGGCACAACCTCCCTGTGCCTCAGAAAGCCTCCTGGATATGACTGGAATGTGCTTCTGGTTTGTTGGTGCAAAATAGAAGTGTCTTCCAGTTCCATCTGGGAGGCTTCTGAGGAGACTGGGAAGACATGCACGACCTCCAGAGGGCCAGGCGCAGCCCCCAGGTAAGGAATTGCGGTACCATGTGGGCCCCTACGGATTCCGTTATCTGAGGAATTTGGTGTCCATGGGAGTGGAGGGGGCGGTCCTGACTAATCTTGAGTCATGCAACTAGTCGTATATAAAGTTTATGTAAAGGGCATTGTGAGATATTGTACTGGTTTTTTTTCCATTTTTAGGCAAACCAGTTGGTCGAAGCATACCAGTTGAAGTTGATGAAACGGGAAACTGGTCTCCATTCCCAGAACACTCATTGGAAGAGGCTTTGGAACCTCCCGGTGACAATAGAGGAAACCTGGGACCGCAAGAATCTTCTCCAGCACAGATGTCTTTGAATTCATTGGCCGAGCAGTCATGTTTTCACAGGCACCTTCAGAGTGTAGATTATCGTAATGCAGTGCTGGAAGAGTATAAACACCAGTATGATTCTACAAGGGTAATACCTCCTGGCTCGTTCATTGAATCAGCAGCCAGATCAGAACTTCATCTTTTATCTCCTGACAGAACAAACAACCTGGTGAGATCGAGACCTTCAGCTGTTTCTCCTGACACTGGAAACAGTTTGAGCAGTTTGCAGAGTTCACTTGGTGAAAGTCATGAAAACGCAAAATATGATCCACACCAGGATAAAAGGACGCCACTTGACCTACGAACAGAAGACGTAGGCTATAACTCTCAGCTTCTGGATGTTATGGGCATTAGGCATCTAGAACCTCCACTGCCCCTTACATCTATGTTTAACCTGCAAGACTTTCCAAGGCCTCTGATGTCCAAAGAGTTTTCACAGATGGACCCTCGGCTATATCCTGTATTCCCACAAATGCCCCATCCTAATGCTTCCCCACAAGCTCAGTGGCCTCCTAGATACATTCCAGCTGATATACGCTACCAGAATCCATGTAAGTTAATTTGTCAGGCTTTCAGTTTTATATATATATATATATAAACCTGCCAACCTAGCAGTTCGAAAGCACCTAAAATGCAAGTAGATAAATAGGGACCACTTTGGTGGGAAGGTAACGGCGTTCCGTGCGCTACGGCGTAGAA
>JAJKFI010000049.1:8017643-8071429 GCA_029204185.1 Lerista edwardsae | reverse complement strand
GCAACGGGACGCAGCGAGCACGCTGCCGATCACCGTGGAAACCCGCCCAGCGACCGCGAAAACTCCGCCCAGCGAACCGGTAGGCTGACACCACTGGTCACGACCCACCAAGTGGGTCCCAACCCACAGTTTGAGAAACACTGAGCTAGAACATAGAAGACCAATTGTCATATTTAAAGTCACATCTAATTTAGCCCTCTGTTGCCGTCTATGTATTTCCTTGTCTCATTGCCTCTTCAGCTCATAGCCTCTTCAGCTGCCTAGGTTGTCTCAGAGCTGGTCTCAGACAGAATGTCCTGCCACATTCTGAAGTTTCTCCTGCCCCCTCACCTCTTTCCAGATCTCCTGGCAACTTTGGCTTCCTGGAGCCACATTATTTCTGCGTAGAAGCAATCCCACCCTAGGCATTCAATACTTGCCCGTTTTAAAAAGCGACAGATTCACCAGTTGAACCTTAACAATCTCACATAACAGAAGATGCAATTTTACACACTTGCAGCAGGAAAATTGCACAATGATATAGTCAGGCAAGTGTATTTGAAAAGGTACGAACAGTCCTTAGGAGGCTAATGGAAACCACGCTCTACACATGAATTGCTAAGCCTGGGACAGTCCAATATGTGTGGAGTCAGACACAGGGGAACTTCGATGGGAATTTGAATTAACATCACACCAGAGAATTAGGCTGCAGCACTGACTTGAATTTTTTTTTCCAGCTTCAGTTCTAACTACGGCTATTGAGGACACAAAAACCAAAGATTATTTGTTAAATTGGGTCTCACATAATTCCCCCTTTCCATTTCTTCCCACCTCCTTTAACATGTGCTGGTTTAACAGCCCTGCTGGAACAAAGCTTTCTTTAAAACAGGAACCATTATGTAATTTGAGCTGCATTTCAAAAGCTGGTCCCCCTCCAAATGAAGCTGATGGGCTTTTTTTTCAGAACTGTAGGTACTATTTGCTTGCTATCTTTCCACCATCGACAGTGAGGCATAAAATTGCTTCCTGACAGCCTTTCCCGGTTCCCATGATTACTAGTCAATCATGGCTCACAATAGGATTTTGCATGTTTTATGTCTGCCTTCTTGATAGCCACAATCTCATGTCTGCGGCACTCCTAGGCAGCCATCTCGCCATGGGCGCCTGCTCTCTGATAGTCACAACAGACCCCTTGCATTTCAGAGATGGGATCTTAATGGCACTCCTTTGGAAAGGAGTGGTACTGTTGCAAAGGGATTCTGGGGTGCAAAATCACAGAGGAGCCATTGCTGAGCAGAAATAAGAGAGAAACCAAGGCTTACCCCTGCTAAACTATGATGTGACTAGGAGTGCAATCCTTAACTGGAGTTAGAAGCCAGCAAAGTTTGGTTGGCACAAGGGCCACCGTAAAGTGCATTTGGACCACTCAGGGAGGATGGTGCATGTCTGTGTGCTGGCCTCTCTGACTCTGAGAGTGGTCCAAACTTACTTGACGGTGGCCCTTGTGATGGCCAAACTTTGCTGGCTTAGCTTATGCCGGCCTAACTCGGTTTCGGATTGCGCCCTGCGAGTGTTGCATTCTCAGCTCTTTTACTCATTTAGGGCACATTCCTATCAAAGTTAAGCGTTCTAAGCTTTGCCTTTTCAACAGGAGACTCAAGCACATCCTTTAAGGTTGCAGTCCTATGGCTAAGACACCACCTATGGACAATGATGATACTTGGCTTTTGTAAAGTGGCGTTTACATGGCACTGCACATGCATTATGCAGATGTAGTCCTTTCCACAATGCTGTGCAATAAGGAAGTTATTGTCTCCATGTTGCAGCTGAGGAACTGAGGCTGAGAGGAAGTGGCTTGCCTAAGACCATCTGGTGAGCTAGTAACAGAGGTGGCACCCCAATCCTAACCAGCGCTGGCACAGATCTGGGTAGCCCCATTGCGCAGGCTGGGGCTCTGCATGGGGTAAAGGAACAAATGTTCTGAGGAGACCTCCAGCCTGCTCATTCCCAGGGCTGGATACAGCATGGGTCATCTGTGCCAGCTAAATCACTTGGGCAAGTCCAAGAAGCCCTATGTCAGGCTTTCAAGCTCAGGGGTTAGGATATAGTGCAGGCCCAACACTGCCAATCCTGCCCCCCCCTCCAAGGCTTCACTCAATTTATGCCAGAGTATGTTATTAAAAACATTTTTCCTTATCTCCATCACTGCCTGGTCCCTGGCAGACTCCTGCTACGTAGCAGAGGCTGTGCCAACACCATATAAGATTGGACTGTTAGTATATAAACTCAGTATAGTGAATGAGGGTGCAATCCTAACCTGGAGTTAGGCCAGCAATGTTTGGCCAGCACAAGGGACACCATAAAGTATGTTTGGACCAGTCTTGGAATCAGAGGCCAGCACACAGACGTGCACCACCCTCCCTGACTCAGAGTGGTTCAAATGTGCTTTACCGTGGCTCTTGTGCTGGCCAAACATTGCTGGCCGAACTGTGCCAGCCAACTCCAGGTTAGGATTGCTCTAAATCACTCAAATGGCAAAGATATGCAGGATAGCCAAAGTTTTATCTAAGACAGTTTAGAATGCGTAATTCTATGGATTTCAAATAAATGACCTTCAGTTTGTTTAGTGCTGCGCTGGATCATAGCCATTAAGGACCTTTGTGCCAAGTTGGCTTAACGAGACAATTGCTTCTGTTTTTTCTTCTCTCTTTGATTCTTAGATGGGCAAACTCCCTACCAACACATTGCACAGCCACAGCAGCTACAGCTTCCTGTTCCTTGCATACGAGTCGTCCATCCTGCTCGGCAAATAATCCCGAAATACTCCAGTCCATATTCACCCAGTGAAGAAAGGCTCCCCCAGAGAGAGAGCTCTTCTGCAGAGCTTCAGAGTGTCCGGTAAGTTTGTTTTAAGGTTGGAGCTGTGATTCCACAAACCCCAGGTTACCGCGATGACATCATCGCTTGGTGGGGCCAGCCCAAGACGTTATGCTGCCTGAAGTGGTGGCACCCCCACCACATGTGCAAAAGCGCCATAATAAAATAGGAAATGACTCAACTGGTCCACAAGAAGAAATATCCACAGTTGGTTCTAAATAAAGTGAAAGGAACAGTGAGCCCTTGAATTTTTCAGCACTCTTCCATCAAGCAGCTGGTTAGTCAAAGGATAGGGGGAGAGCCCTGTGTAGGGGGGGGCCCCAACAGTCCATGACTTGTCCAGTATAAAAGTAGTACTGTACTTGCAGACTTGGACCAGCCTGAAAAGGTGTAAGATGGTTTGATACAGTGCACACACTGGGCTCGGAGGGAGGGGGCAAGTTGGCCGCTCGATAGCAGCGTCTTGCTGGAGCTTGTGCCGACCGACTGATTTATATTTAACATGCCACACTGGGCTGTACAGTACAGTACAGTACACACACTGGGCTGCCTAAAGGAAGGAAGGAAGCCGGGAAGATTAATAGTTAATAACAGATTAAGACTATGGTGCCTTGGCAACCAGAGGAACAGCAGCACCAAAATGGTGACTGCTGTATCCTGTGGGCCTGTGGTAGCTGCTGGGGTCTCCTCAGGGTAAGAGAGCGTTTGATCCCTTACCTCA
Source organism: Lerista edwardsae (assembly GCA_029204185.1). Taxonomy (NCBI): domain Eukaryota; kingdom Metazoa; phylum Chordata; class Lepidosauria; order Squamata; family Scincidae; genus Lerista; species Lerista edwardsae. The sequence goes on along the minus strand of JAJKFI010000049.1, from coordinate 8,067,852 downwards.
GGTAGAACACAGCCGGTGGCAACAGATCTCCTCTGGTCTGTGCCCGCTATTGAGAACTGAGGTCCATGTCAGGCTACCCAGCCAAAGAGAGAGCACAGGATATGGCGGCAGAGGCTGCCGCTGTCTCCACGCCCTCCCAGGCCCAATCCTACCCTCCCTCCTTCCAGTTCCACCCACTCCCTGCCTTGCCACTGAGCAGCGGCAAAACGTACTCCTTGGTGATCTTGAATTCAGTAAGACTTCCTTCTGCGTAGACATGCATCAACTTGGGCACACAGGTGCACTGCAGAGATCGCGGGAGGGGAGCAAAACTGGAGTGACTTGTGGTGGGAGTGGGGAGAGTACAATGCTGCAACCAACTGAGTGTTGGGGGAACGGAGCTAAGAAGAGAAGGGGGTGAGAGATGGCAATGCTGGAAGGCAACGGGGCTGAGAAGGGGGAGAGATGAGAGAAAGCAATGTAAAAGAGGAAGCGGGAGACAGCAGTGTCCCCACACGCGGATCCCCTTGCTTTGAGAGTCGCCAGCCTGTGGCTGCTAATAAAGCTGGGACTTCAATTGCCTCCCTGCAACCCATGGGGGGAAAGGCCTCCACAGCAAGGCCCACCCACCAGCAGCCAGCAGCTCCTGCCCCCACTTAGCAGCTTTTGAGCTTGTGTGAAGCACCCAGCTGATGTGTGTGGGAGACTCTGGTTGCAGTGGGGCAGGGCAGTTTGGCTGGGCCTGGAATAGCAAAGAGGTCGATCACCTTGGCAAAGTTCACCACCTCTCATACACGCTGCTCTGTACACCGTCTTTCCTGATCCAGTCCCAGCACTGAGTGAGGCCAGATGCCGGCACAGGGGCTCAGGGAGGATGGAGGCAGGGTGGGGGCAAGGCAGAATGGGTCAGGGGCGAGAGCAGGCCCATGGGGAGAGGGGTGGAGCCAGGATCTGACATTTAGGCTGGCGATTTTGCTGGCGCAGATCCAAGTAGTCCTATAGTGGTGGCTGGGGCTTTACCCGGGGTAAGGGGATGATATCCCCTTACCCTGCAGTGACCTCCAGCTGCCTCCTAACCTGCTCCGGATACAGTGCAGGCTAGTGGGCCAGCCTGTTCCTGTGCAGGTTAGAATTGGGCTGTCAATGTGTATTGTGTGACCATGGGGTTCTTCTTCCTGTCAACCTACCTTTTCTGGGCAGCAGGGAGATTACAATAAAGCGATTGCACTTGTTTCCCTGCACCTGTCAGTGTAAAGTCACTTTTGTCACCTTGGCAGGTGTTTCAATGTTCTGCCTAGTTTGACTGCCTAGTTTGGCTTGATTAGTCCAATTGTAGCACAGAGCAAGCTTCTACTATCAGGATCCTGTCAGCCAGTGGCGTTTCTACAGGGAGGGCAAAGCTCTAGGTTTTCCAAGGAGCCTTACCCTGTCATGTAAATCCCTCCTCTCCCTTGCTGCTGTAGCCAGTAAGCAACGCCAAGATGTTGCTGTTCCCTGTGAGGACTGGCTAAAACGGTGCAGGAGGAGTGATTTCCACTGCAAGGAGTGATTTCCTTCTTGCAAAACTTAGAGCTTTGCCCTCCCTGTAGAAACGCCTCTGCTGTCAGCTAATGCACCGGCTTTGAATGAGCTCAGAATTTCATAGCTATTTTCTCGAACTACTTTCACAGCTCTGCTGGCATTCTGGATTGGGTATGAGTCAGACATCCAGCTATGTGGGGGCGAGAGTCAGGCCTGGGACATTCCTGCACGAGTCACCACTTCTCCCTTGCAGGCAGTGTGCATCTGGGACCCAGGTCGTCCCTTTCCTTGTTCCACTCCCAGCCCCGCTTTATGTGCCTGGCCACTGCCCACCCCAATCACTTCTGTGTCCTGCCTCCAACCTCTGCCTGTGCAACAAAGCAGTTCCAGGCCATTGCTGTTCTTAGCTGCATCTTCATCTGCACCCCGTGTTTCTTTTGTGCTTCACTTAGCTCCCCAGATGTGCCTGCTCCACTGCGTTCTCTCATTCTGCCCTTAGAAAGCCAAACTAGACAGCCATGTGGATTCGGTGTACCTGTGTGTTCTGTTCACATATAACATAGTTAGTCTACATCTAACTCAAGAAGGAGCATGCAGAATTGGGGATGTTCCTTAGCTTGCCCCAGTCTCCTCCTTAACTTGCTGCACACCACTGCCTTTTCTCCTTGCAAACTCTCTGCCAATATTGGCGGCAATGCAAAGTAGGACAGACAGACACTGGCCGAACGCCCATGTCCTTTGTAGGGACCGCTTGGACACGCATACCCCTGAACCATCAATGCTGGGCCCAGTGTGCCTTCAGGGATGAATGTGGGCACCAGGGAGGCCCAGTGCAAAGCTTTGTCCCAGGGCCAGACAGCTTACAGGAGCAGAGCACAGCAGAGGCCCAGCAGGCAGCCAGCTTTACAGATGACCCTTCATTTCTTTCCTAGTGACCAGTTACCGAACCATCAAGGTGGCGCATCATTCCCAGTGTTTGGCAACTACGAGGATGTGTATCGGTGCCCTCCTGACTCCATGGCTCCGGTGGACAACCCTCGATGCCCAGCAGCTATACCAAGGAATCTGAGCAATTTTGCAGTCAGGGGAACACTGAGGACAAGCAATTTGCCAGAAGAGCTTCGTAAGTTGCTGCCGGGGTTCATTGTTTGCAACGTTTTGTTACTGTGCCTAGAACTGTAGGGTTTGAAGCAACATAAATATTGGCTGCTCCAGGCTCTGAGCAGGATCACCGCATGCAGCAGCCTCCCAAATGCTGGTTGCAGTACCTGCCTCAAGGGCTGCCTCAGCACAACAGCCTGTAAGACTGTTATCTAAGACTGATGACTAACATGGCCATGGGGTTTGTTCCCAACTATTTCTTTCCCCTGGAAAGCACTGCACATTCCCAAAGGAGAGACTTCGTGAGTCCTCCGACACTAGTCCAGGTGGAACCTCTTGGAAACAGCAATTCTGCTGGGCTGCAGAGCTCTGGCTTCTGCCCAGGAACTCGGATGACATCAGAGGATGGAGACGCAGCCAACTGGTCTTCCTAATTGTCTGGACTCACAGCGCAATCCCAAGGATTGCACAGCACGGCACAACATCGTTGTGTCAGCACTAGGTCGTTAGTGCCAATGTGGGGGTGCTGAGCATCAGCGCTAAGGCTAGCTATAGCGCCAGTCTGGGAGCACAGACGGAGAGCCATTTTTGCGCCAGCAGCTGGCGCAGGGGCGGCTCTGGGCGGGTGAGTGGGCCGGCCTGGATTGGGGTTGGGACACAGCCGTTAGGCCTCATTCCCAGGCTGCACAGCTCTGATTTGGGCCGTGCGGTCTCCCCAGTTCTGCGCCTGCGATTTTGCGGGTGCAGATCAGAGGAGCACATTGGGGAGGCAGGCCCTTGCGCGGGGGAGGCTCCAGCCACCCTGCGAGCTGTGTTGGATGCAGCACAGGCCCGCCCCGCCCCCCGCCGGCCTGCCTGCTCCAGTGCAGCTTTGGATTGCGCGCACATCGCCAAGCCTGCCCATGGCCTTATGTTGGAAGAGCATATTCCCTTACCCCATCCCTAAATGTTCCCTTACCCCAAAGAGACCTCCTCCAACCTCACTTTCAGCACAGGCTACAGCCTGGGATGTGTGGCCCTGCTGTGCCAGCACCGAATAGGATTGGGCTGCCCACTTGTCTCTTGGCATATTTGGCGTGCAAAATGGCATGTCATTCAAAGAATGCCCACACAGTTGAAAGAGTACTTACTTTTGGGTTCAGACAGCAAGATGGATAAGGAAACGGAGTCTAGAGAATGATGTGACTTGTCAGCAGCTTATTCTTCCAAACCATTATAATCCTCTTACAAATATTTATTCTGATGTGCTTGGAATCATTTGCTGGTCAGGGAAGGAGCAGCAACTTTCCCTTGAATGTGTCCTTGTACTCCCAGGGCTCCTGCCTGGAGAACAGGATATGGGACAAATTAGAATGTAATCCAGAGGTCTCTGGTGGAGGTGCCTGGCATGATCACAAGACCACCAAGCCAGCTCAATTTGATTCTACAAATAATCCAAATAAAGCCAAAGAGAGTTTATTGTCTGCTCTGAACAAGTCAAGTTGGGGGGGGGGGGGGGACGCGGAGCTCGCTTGTTCCTAGGGCTGCCTATTTTGACTCATCACATTGATACAAACATCTCTCCTAGGTAAAGTCTTTATAACCTATTCTGTGGATACAGCTGTGGAGGTCATGAAATTTGTGAACTTTTTGTTTGTAAATGGATTTCAAACTGCAGTAAGTACTCGATTCTGGAAGAATGGATTGTGGCAAAGGGAAACATGGGAGGACCAGAAAGGGAGAATGACTGAAATAGGATGTCTGTACAGTATTCTGAAAGTGTGTTTTCCTCTGTTTAATGCTCTTGCCTATAGTGCCAAATGTTGTATTTAAAAAAATGAAGGAATTGGTTTAACTAGCATACTATATTGACATTATTATATCTTAAAGTAATACATGACATTCCAGGTTACTGTGTTGCAGTTCTTAAGGAAAGAGATTGCACTGACAGTGCTTTGAAGTAGTATATTATTTCTATAGCACTTTAATGAAAACTATGCTTCACAGTTCGTTCGTTCTTGTGATAAGCTCATGAAGGGCCTCACGTGGGCAGCCCAATCCCATCCCCCATCAGAGGACATATACTATGGGGGAGGCGACTAGAGGGCCCAGGGAGGTAAGTAAAAATCATTTTTACTTACCCCCCCCCCAATAAACTGACTGGCTGTCAATGGGTCTCCTTGGGCCTAAGCCAGCTATTTAGCTGGCATAAATCTGAGGAGTATTGGGCTGGGAAAAGGGGGATAGGATCTTGTGTGTTGCTGCTGCTAAGACCCTCCCCATTCTTGCTCCCAGTTTGGTCTGTTCCTTGCCCTGATCCTTCCCCAAACCATCCCCTTCGCCACCTTACCTGATCTGGCGTGGGCTGGGTGAGCTGCCGCAGCACACATGGGGCCTCCAGGCATTTGTCCCAGCAGCCCCAAAGTGTAGAACAGCAGCACAACTTTTACAGTACCACACCAGGACTTACTGCAATCTGCTGCCGTAGGCACTTGGTAGGCTTGGGACTGTAAGAGGTTTAAGAAATTACCTTGAATTAAGGTAATTACTTGGGATAATCCAATTGCCCAGTTCAGACCATAATCTAAAACCATGATTTAGCTTATTGTGAATAAGCTGCTGTGGTAAGACTTGGGCTCTCCTCCCCTTTGTGCATGAATAGAGGAGATTGAGGGAGCAATCCAAGGTGCCCGTGGGGCTAACACAAGCCGCTTGCATTGGCCCCGCGCCGTTGTGAAAGTACCATAAGGCACTTTTGTGCCAGTGCTGCTGCTGCAGGACCAATGCAGGCAGTAGCGTCAGGCCTGAGGCGCCTGCAGAAGCTGCTGGTGTGCTGCTTCTGCACCCGCTGGGTTGGCGGGTGCAGGGGCGGTTGTGGGTGTGGGGAGGGAGGAATGGGGCAGGCAGAGGGCGGTCCAGGATGCAGTCCTGTCCGGGGAGTGGGGTGCAGCCTGGATGTGGCCATTAGGCCACACCCAAACCCTTGTTCCTGGGCTATGCAAGGAACTTGGATCTGCGTCTGCTATGTAGCTGGCATAGATCCAAGTAGCCCATAGGGCGGGCTGGTGTCTACCCAGGGGCAAGGGCACAAATGTGCCCCATGGAGGCTCCAGCGCAGTCCCAACCTGCCCGTCCCAGTGCAGTTTAGGATTGCTTTCTGAAAAGCTTTCACTTCTGGCTCTACATAAACTACAGTTACCGTTCATGTTTGAATTCGGGAAATGGTGTTTTACTCCAACCGCAGTTAGTTAACAAATCTGGATCCATTTGATGTTTGTTTGAATTAACCATTGTTAAAGTAAACCATGGTTTTCTGAATTCAGATGTAATAGGAAACTATAGTTTTTCAAAAGCAAAAGCTTTTAATCTCCTCCCTCCTGCATGAAGAAGGAGAGGGGAGGGGAAACACATATGCCCAAAGCTCAGTGTGGTTCGTGCATGATAATTTAAACCACAGATTAGATGATTGTTTGAGTGTGATTAATCCTGGAATTCAAGAATCATGCAAGTTTGCTCCTTTATCATACTTGCATATTGGAGGGCCCAGAGTTAACAACAGAGGCTAGGATCATGACAATGCCAAACATCTGTTTGCCTTGCATAGTGATCCTATTATAGCAGTCCCTGCCCCCCCCCAAAAAAACAGTGTCTCTTGCATTAGATAGAAGGAAGACAATTATATGGAGACCCTGAAGATTTCTTGTCAACTGCAGTGTTGCAATTGCCAAGAGGACAAATCAAGCTGCAGAAATGTACTGGCTGTTCCCTGGTAGATGGAGAAGGAAGAATACTGTTAGCATACATAGAGAAACATGCACATAGCTACACACAGAAGTATACAAGGTATGATTGCACAAAGCATTCAAAACTTTGGGGCTCTAAAATGAGAAGAGGTCAAGAACAAAATCTACTGAAATAATGGATACAGTTACCATCACCTTAGCCAGTGATGAAGAAATCATGTACATATTTTCACTTTCTTTTAGATTGATATATTTGAAGACACAGTGCGAGGAATTGACATTATTAAATGGATGGAACGCTACCTAAGTGATGTAAGTAAAGAAAAACAATATGCTCTTCCATGAACGTTTTTCCACACAGGCCAACCAAAGAAAATCCTCCAGATTGCCTCCTAAGAAATCATGAACTAAAACTGAAACCTATCCCACCCCCCCCTTGGGGGCTAATTATTTGTGTTTTTCCTGTCTTTGTCTCCCACTCCCCCTTCTGTCTAATTTAAAATATGAGCTTTGTGATAAGGAGCCCTAGTTTTTTTTTTTTAATCAATAAAAACCTGACCCCTTTTAAAAAAAAGTTTCATTACATGCATAAAGGCACTTTTTCAGTGCAATTACATATGTACTTTACTTATCTATTAAAAACACATGCAAGCATTTACAAATAAAAACAAAATAAGTTATACACATAAGTAAATGTATTCAATGGTGCAATGAGAGGGGTGCAAAATGCTAAGGGCCTGTGGGCCTCATCACCAGTGGTACATGTGTACGTTTATGGCACATTTACGTTTACAGCATCCAGAGAGCAGGTATCACCCATGCTGGAGCCGTGCCAGTTGGCGCTGTGCCCCAGCATGGGCGGTAAAGAAGGCTGGCAGTAAGGCCCATCAGGTCGGGGGAGGTGGTGGAACTGGGTAGGGGTTGAGTGGGCCCTACTGGGGATGGGGCGGGGCCAGCAGTGACTTCCGCCGCTTAATCCTCAACCCCTGCATTGCGCTGGCAGAGGCTCAAAGAGTCTCTGTGAGTCTCCCCGAAGGAGAGTCTCAAAGAGTCTCCCGGAAGGAGACCCCAGCGGTGCCGCAGATCTCATGGGATGCAGCAGTAGCCGTTTTACTACTGCTGCGCCTGTGGGAGCCGGGCAGCTCAGGATTGGTTCTTGCTTTTTTTCCTACCCTGTTGAGGGTTTGGTAACTAACTGGGTGGCCTCTGGTTCGTTCCTATATTGGCGCTTAATCATGGGATTGGTGAGGACCACAGGAAGTGTGAAACTTTACCTTTGTTTTATAAAAATTGTTTTCCCCAAAATCTTGAGTTCATCGCTTTAGTCACAAAGTAACAAGATATGCTGTTCCAGCGTCATTTGCAGTTGGATTCGCCTACATTTTGCGGGCATGTAAACTCCATTTTACATGCATTTTACATGCATTTACATTTTACAGAGGGACGTGGTGGTGCAGCAGGTTAAACCGCTGCGGCTGGGCTTTCCGACTGGAAGGTTGGGAGTTCAAGACTGCGCGACGGAGTGAGCTCCCGTTGCTTGTCCCAGCTCCTGCCAACCCAGCAGTTCGAAAGCACCTAAATGCAAGTAGATAAATACGGACCACTTCAGTGGGAAGGTAATGGTGTTCCGAGCGCTATGGCGTATAGTCATGCCGGCCACATGACCACGGAAGCTTGTCCTCGGACAAAACACCGGCTCTACAGGCTTTGAAATGGAGATGAGCACCACCCCCTACGGTCACGACTAGACCATTTGGTCGTGGGCAAACCTTTACTTTTAAACTCCGTTTACTTTTAAGGAGTAAACAAGTCTCCATTCAAAATTAGAGCATTAGATTACATGGATCATTTAAGGAAGGGGTGCAATTGCATTGTTTTGATAAGAAATGTGGCCTCTCTGACCTCTGGATTTGTGGCCTTTTGCCATCAGTCCAGCAAATAGCCACATTACTGGTCTGAAACTTTCCTACTCAGACAGGCACCTAGCACAAAAAAAATGTTTAAATGTGTGTCTCTGGCACACCTTGAATTAAACAGAATTAATAGAAATAAAATATGGATGACATAACAGGGTATGGTGCGGATGTTATGCAACATTGTCATTCCATATGAAACCTTTTCATTGTGGTAGTGGGAAAGAGCTTAACAATCTTTTTTTGTAGTCGAATTGAGGGCATTTTGATTAAAGAGCGTTTCCATTTGAGATAAATGGTTATAAGTACAGATTTAAGACAAAGTGTGTCAAATCTTTTGAATTGGTGCGTGAAAGGTATTTTGAGTCATGCGCAATAACCATATTCATTCTTGACCAGACTCCAGACAGGGCTCGTCGGCTATATTTGCTCTGCCTACCATCTCACTTGGAAAGTGAGCCTTGCGTGCAGTGTTCGTGAATAAAGCAATGAGTGTATTTCATTCCAATGATCGCTGCAGCAAATGAGAGACCTTTACTCCTCTAACTTTACTGGCACCTCAGTTCCAATTGCATTTCTGGTTTCCTTTCTACAAGAGACAGTGGTGAATTTCTCCCCCTCCCAGGGTGCCTTGTGTGAAAGCCGGAATGTTCCAGTTCTGCGCATTGTTGACTCCCATTTAACAAATGCATCCCAATAGATCAGTATTGGTTCAGTTATTCTTTATTATGTTTATCTCTTTAAAGAGCTTAAACTGGCAGATGAGGTTCATCTCTCCTTCTCCTCCACTTATCCTGACAACAACCTTGTAAGCTAAGGGAGAATGACAAGCCTTAGGTTGTCCAGTAAGCTTTGTGGCTGAGCAGGGATTTGAACCCAGGTCTTCCCAGTCTGACAGTGTACCTATTACGTCGCACTGGCTCAGGAATGCGTGTACTGCATACAGTAAGTGTGCATGGAACATACTGCTTAACAGGGGGTGAGTTAGGACTAAAGCTTCTAAACATGTTGGGGTCCTGTATAAAATTTAACTGGCCACTAGAAATATGCTCCATGCATTTTCCCAAAGGCACTGAGAAAACATAGAACACAGAGTCTAACATCCTGACACCCTCCCAACTCATTGTTTAAAATAAACAAGTTTCTAGACCTTCTGGCTCTGAAAAGAAGCATGAGCTCTGGGCAGTATCTAGTGAAACTGCAGGCTGCTGGGCAAGGTTTCTCTTAAAGAGGCAACAGTGCTTCACTCCCCCATGGCTTCCTTCTCAATGATTAGCAGGAGCAAAGTAAATGATAAAGCCCATAGCATGCACAGGTATTCATTTGAATAATTTTATGCCTGTGACAAAAGCTTTGTACAGAAGCGTTTGCTTTTGTACAAAATCCAGATTCTTTTGTATAAGCACAAGAATCCACAGTGCTGGCTGGAATTTTTGCATTCTAGGAGGCCAGCGACATAATTTCAATGAATACACAGTCATGACTTGTTCGGCTAACATGCTTTTTGGTAATGCTTTGCATTATTGATTGGTGAGCTTTGGAGGGGAACCTCGTCAGTCACAAAATATATTTTCTTCTTGTGTTTAAGTATCGTCTATCACTTATGAGCTGAAAGATCCAGGAAACCTGGTATGAGGAAATACAGTGCACAGAGATTAGAGTTGCTTTGTTGCCAAAATGAACTGGATTGTCTTATGCTTCCAGAGAACATCAGATCACGTAAACGAGACGCTGGCAGCTTTCCAAGCTGCTTTGCCCAACCATACTGCATTTTACAATTTCATAAAAGCTTCTTTCTCCATGACAGAAGACAGTGATGATAATCATAGCAATCAGTCCAAAATACAAACAGGATGTTGAAGGGGCTGAATCCCAGCTGGACAAAGATGAACATGGCTTACATACTAAGTACATCCATAGGATGGTAAGTGAGGACATGTGCTTGCCATTTCAAAAGAGGTCTGCTGCTTCCCCTCTCCCAAATAAGTGCCCTTTGTGTCTTGTCCTCAATAAATCCTGCACTGCTTTGTTGGTATTTAAGCTCTGCTCTCTGTTTGTACCGCTTATAAATACATCGTGCTATTTGCAGTTGTTCAGAAGTTCAGAAAAAAAAAACACTGTGTGATTGGCTGTGTCGTGTTTGTCATGGCTTTGTAGCCTGTTTAAATCCCCTTATATTATTTCTCACGTCCCTTAAATATGATCTTATCTCATGCCTGAGCTTCTTCACATTGATTCATTGCATAAAGACGGCAGAACCTACAGACAACAGTAAATCTGACAGCTAGACCTGTGAAAGTAATCATGGCATGCAAGGAAGGAAATTCACATCTGTGTCCTTTCATCAACATCTGGGCTAGTGCATTCTCTTTCTGAGTCCATTTGTTCTGGTTTTGCTGTGGCCTTCTCAGAGACTCAGTTTGCTAACACCATTAAACATTCTCTCTGGAGTGTTGCCTGATCTGATCTAATAAGCTGGCACAAAGCTGGTTTCCTTCTTCAGCAGCCCGATAAGCACAGTATCATGCCAGTCGCTGGTGTCTGCACCCATGTGGGTTAATTACGATTCTTCACATAAAATTGAACATTGTATGTGAAGCGTAGTGCTAGCCCAGCCTGTAAGAAGGCACAAGTGCCAGAAGAAGGGGGAAAATTCAGTGATGATCACAGTGAGGTTTCCTAACTGGTAGGGGGGAAAAATGTCAGACCCATTCCAATAGTGATATTGATTAGCAGCAGTTAGTAGCCTGTACAATATATCATATGTGCACCTGCTTAAAACTGCCTGCTGCTCAGGGATGAAAGGGAACTACATTAACAGCCCAATCGTGTCAGCCAAACAGCCCCTCCCCTGCTGGTGCAGCCATGCCAAAAACAGGCATACTATACCAAGCTGGAGGGGGCAGATTGAAAGGCTTCGAGGCCGGGAGGGACTTACGCCTGCTTAAGCCTCCCACTCTGCAATGAATCTCCTTGGACTTGCACTAGTGATTTTGGTAGTGCAAGGCTGAGAGAAAGTGGAGAGGCTGTTGCCAGATTCAGTACATGCCATTGCCCCCAGATCCTCCACCTCCCACAATCTCCATTTCTTCACTTCCCATTTCACCCCTCCCCAACCCCATTCTGCCCACCCCACCTCCCTCACCATCTTACCTTTCTGACACTCTGACACTGCAAGCGGGAAGGCTCTGGCCTTCCCAATGTCACCCCAGCAGCACACTAAGCATGCATGCTGCTGGAAGGCACTTTACAGCTGCTTTTCAGCAGCTGCCACCAGCAGAACACGTTCCATTGTATTGGTGGCTTCAGCCCATTCTGTAAGACAGCAATCTTATACACAGTTTCCTGGGAGTAAACCCCATTGAAGATAATGGGACTTACTTCTGAATTGACATGCCTAGTGTTTTAGCCCCCCTCCCCACCACACGTGCACACACAGGTCACAAGCTGTTAGGTTTACCATGTATCTGATCAGGGCAGAGCATTCTGTGCTAGTGCTCACTATCCTGATGCCCACACAATGTACGGTCCAGAAGGGGATATACATACAAGCCTGTCTGCACAGGTGCGTAGCCACTGCAGGGTGTACAGCAGACATATGTGCAGAAATCTGTTTCTGCATATGGAGCAGTTTGACGCTTAAGTAATTCTTACAATAATTTTGGATTAATTTCTTTTTTTTTTAGATGCAGATTGAGTTTATACAGCAAGGAAGCATGAACTTCCGATTCATTCCTGTCCTTTTTCCAAATGCAAAAAAGGTAAAAATGAAATCATGCTTCATTTTTCGATGAATGCAGAAACTGAAATACAAAAAGCCTTCACAACATGCCTTTCCTGAATGTCGAAAACAATTCTGTAGTTGGCATGACATCTTTGAGAAATGCTTCACAGCCTTTGTAGATAAAAGTGTAGTTTGACTCAAGAATACTAATGTGCGAAGACGGGGCTATTATGTAAAAGAGCTAATGCTCATTTTTTTAGCAACTTAAGGCATGAATATTGGGTTTGAGGAATGAGAGGCAGTTCTTTGTCCATATACTTTTTTTAACTTGTCCAAAACTAATATGGAGGAGCTACAGAGTCTTACATTCGTCAGACACAGATCTTCCTTATTTCAGTTCGCAGGGCCCGCATGGACTGATGTCTTCTGAAGTGTGTGACAAAAATTGGGAAGGGGGGCCTCCCATATTGGGCAAAGTAAGAGACTTCTAGAGCAGTGGTCCCCAAACTGTGGGTCAGGGCTCACCAGTGGGTCACGAGCCAATTTCAGGTGGGTGGTGTGGCACCTAAAGCAGCCATAGTGAAAAGACGGGAAGATGGGCTGCTGTAAAGGGGGAGGGCCATGCGGTTGTTTTGCTTGTGTCAAGGCTGCAAATAGGCTTTTTTTCTTTCTGATTCACTTTGCTCTTGGAAAATGGCTGAGAAATAACCCAACTGATTGCTGCATTCTCAGGAAAGCAGCAGCCTCTCACGTCACAATGACAGCACTTCAGGCCATGACATCACTTCCAGTGGTTCCCAGACAGATTGTCATTTGAAAAAGTGGTGCTAAAAAATGTGAGAACCACTGTTTAGAGCTTCCATGAATATAAAAAGTCCATTTCTTGTTTTCTAGAATTTTGTCAAAACACAGCAATGGGGAAAAATGAGTCTGTCGCAGCCTCTGGAATATAAAACATTAAATTCCAAAAGTTTAATGTTTGCTTCTGTTGTGCCTTGGCCAAGTGCCAAGACCAGCTAAGGAAGGAAGGAAGGTCATTTCAGGTGGGGTGGGAGAGAGGTGAACAGTCAGAGGCAGTAAACATAGTGGGGAACAGGCTAGGATCAAGCACTGGATGAGGCAACCAGAGAGTTAGTGGTAGGCAGAGCAGTCTGCTTTCCTTCTCAGGTGTGTTGCTGTGAGTCCCAGGTTGGCCTCAGAGGCAAGAGTTTTATAGAAGCAAACTATAGTTTTATAGAGGCCAGTTGACCACAACCAAGTGGAGATCAGCTTATGTTGCTCTGCCTAGTGTTGGAACCTAAAAGTGGCCTTGATCCATGAAAGTTTTAATTCTTTTGGCTTGCTGGTGGACCCAGTAGGTAAGGTGAGAGAGACTGGCTGGGATATCCAACACATACCTAACACATCTGCCTCTCTATGGAAAGTTGCTTTAAAGAAAAATTGGGCATGAGCTAACGAATACTTAAGCACCTAGAGTGGGGGAGTTAAACACATGGTTCAGGCTACAAACTTATACACACTTATCTTGGGAGTCTCATTGAACTGACTGGGACTTACTTCTAAGCAGACACACCTAGGCTTGGGCTGTAATTATTCTACTGAAATTATTCACATTCCATCCAAAGCTTGTCACTTTTTGGTCCCAGGGACTTTAATATGAGATAATGCTGTGCTTAACTCTTCTACTTAAAACAGTGGAAAAAGGGCTGAACTTTGGCTGGATCATGCCCACTGTATTTATCTTCTCAGTAAGTCAAATTATACCCCATTACATTTATTGTTTTCTGCACTCAGTTGGAAGTTCGCCTTTTTGTTTTTAATATTGTTTTGAATATGCTTTAATACTTGATCTATTATTCTAATTCCTACTGGTTTTTTTCCTTATACTTTACTAATAATTTGTCCAGTTTTTTTTTTCTTTTGAGGGAGGCATCTTTCGGGGTTGAAAGGTAATGTTAAAATTGATAAATAAATACATATTCATAGAGCGTTTCTCAAACTTTTGGAAGAGGAGGTCCTTCTAAGCTACCTATTCTCCACAATGCCTTAACTGTGCATGAATAATCTGTTCCACTAGACAATGGGCAGAAATAGAAAAGTTTGCACCGAGGTGTGTTTGTACACTGTGTGATGATCTGTGTATTAGGGCTATAATCCCACACTGGTTTAGATGATCTCAAGGAATAGAGTGATGATACCTCTGACCTCTTCCTAATGCCCTGAGCAGAGAAACTGAATAATGCTGTTAATGCTAAGTTCTCTTCTTCCTAATTCACATGTGGGTAATGAGGCACTCAGGGTGCAGTTGCTCCCCCAAATCCACACAACCCCCAGGACAGACCTGCCCCATGATTTGAGAACCATTGCTATATAATGTACATGAACGTGGGGCAATATAATTTTTACTGAACCTCCATGTTAAGAATGAGAAGTGCATTTTAGGAATCTGTCTAGTCAATGTAAGTTAAAGGGTATTAAAACATGAGTGATGGCAAATGCCACAATGTGCTGACAAAAATGTTACACACAGGTGATTTCCACAATGAATTATTCAAATTGCACCATAAGCTCAAAGAGGGAATCTGTAGCATGACTAATTGCTTGTCATATTTTGGCAAAGGCCGATGAAAGAGGGGCTTTATAGACGAGACTCATGCCTGGATGTTTCTGGAAAAACTCGGATACAGAAATAGGATTGTTATGCTGCTCTCCACCCAACCACCCTTTTCTCCTGCCCACCTTTCTTTGCAGGAACATGTACCTACATGGCTTCAAAACACTCGCATCTACAGCTGGCCCCGGAATAAAAATAACATTCTTTTGCGGTTGCTGAGAGAAGAGGAATATGTTGCCCCTCCGATAGGACCTTTGCCAACTCTCCAGGTTGTGCCATTATGAACATACATTAAAGTGCATATGAAGCAATTGTTGTATTACTCTGTTGGCTGGCTGCCAGGATTCTCCTGGCTTCCTCTGCTAAGTGATGAAAAGCATGTGCACTCTCCCTTCCCCCTCCCTGCTAATAGAATTGTCCTGGGTAAGGAAAGCCCATGTGTTTTCTCTTATCCTGAATGTTTCCTTCTGCAACTAATCAGGCACATTGCTTCTCTCGCAGCGTTTCTGCAAACTGCAGATGGAAAGACTGTCCAGTCGTTTTTCTTTTGTTTCTAGCAATGTGCTCGTGAAGTCTGCAGCAGAGGAAATAAAAACGTAAGCAATGCTGCAACGAGCGAAACAAGTGCTTTCTCGTATTTGTGCAGGGTTCTTTTGTTGTCAGCCAGATGTTCTCACATTGTGTAAGGGTCTCCCACAGTTGTTTCATGTACACAATAAAATATTTGTCTTTCATACAGACTGCCGGTGTTGTCACTGTCGAGAGATTCATGAGGTTTAAGGCTTTCGTGGTGAATAAACACAGACGTGAACCCTTTTGAGGCTGTTCACTATGCACATTTGGTTATGCACACACCAGCTTTTTCATACTTGATAAGGCTTGCTGCTGCTGCTGTGAACCATGGCATCACTACTCCATGATCCATGCGGACAGCCTAACCATGAATGGAAAAAACCTGTGCTCCATTTGAAGACTCTGCCACTTCATTCCTCTTAATGGAGCTTTGTTTTATGCACGACACAGAGTTGCTGCTGAAAGTGGGATTCCCCATAACACATAAGATCATTCACTTCATGATGACAGAGTATGTTGTACATTCCCGTCAGCTACAGCCAATGATGTATAGACCAACCTATGTTATGAACAGTCATGGACCTACCATTATGGGGGAGGGAGCAAAAGTCCCAGGCTTTGCGCTCCTGGAGTGGGGGGAGGGCGATGAGACGGCTTGTCTCTCGGAGAGGCAAGCAGTTTTGGCCCTCCTCTGCCGTTGTATTGCTCCAAAAAGGAGCCTGGCATGGCAGCACATGGGGCAGGGAAACAGCGGAGGGGGCAGACCTCCTCTTCCTCTGTCCCAGGTTGGCCTGTTGGCTGGGTCTGCAACTGGTTATGAATATGAATAGACCAACCTATGTTATGGTGGCAGCTGGTGAGAGGCACACAGCAGTAAGACACATCATGCCCTTATTATAGTAGGCAATGCGGCAGCAGTGGATGGCAGAGAGTGAATCAGCAGCATGTAGTTATGGGGCCGCTCAATGGGCAGCAGCATTTATTAAGGACTGATGATGTCATCAGCCTGCAGCAATGATTTCTGGCCATTCAGCAACTGCACACCTACACAGCCCTGCTTATTCTCCCCATGAGCATCAAGGCTTAGCCGGATTAGGCACTGGCCAAGCCCATCAAAGGGCTTACCTAGAGAACTAAAAGTATGTAGACCCTATTAATCACTTAGACCTTTGCTATGATAAATCCTATCATCTGTCCCTTTTCCACTGTGGAAGGGCCCAACCCTATCCAACTTCCTAGCACTGATGTAGCCATGCCGATGGGACATGCACTGCATCCTGCGGTGGGGAGGCAGTCAAAGAGGCTTCCTCAAGGTAAGGATTTTTTTTTTCATTTTTCCCTTACTTCAGTGAAGCAGCAATGCAGCCCCAATACTGTACAGTTGGATAGGATTTGGCCCTCCTTTGTTTTTAGGCTCACTTGGCAGTATTTAAATAAAACAGCCATATAAATATTTCTATATGGGCAACAAGATAAACAATGGAGCTTTGCCCAAAAGAGCAGCTTAATTGAAAAGAATCATTGTTAAAGGCCTCGCCTGCCTTATCTCTAGCAAGCAGGGCTGAGCATACAGCAGAAATCAGGAATGTTAATAAGACGACTGCAACTCACCATGGCAAAGTTCAAAGGGAGAAATAGTTTGTAGCTGTGCAGCACACAAATGAGACAGACTGTTGAAGGGGAAAGATAATTACTATAATTTATCACATGTCCACATTAATGATGCTCGGGTGAATACCTGGCTTTAAAAGAAACAAAGCTGTATATTCTTATACAACTTTACCATGGCAACAGCCAGAAAACTAGCCCTCATAACTATCTATCATTGAAGGGACAGAGTCGGTTTGACTTACAGTTGAAGGTAAACATTCATGTACACCAATCAACTCTGTGGGCAGGGCTTTCTAAAGTAGTTATATTGGTGTTGTTCTCCCTACCAACAGGCAAAGACTCTTTATTCAAAGACTAATTTGGGTTACAAGCAAGCAAAATTGGTTATAGCGATCTGACATTATTAGAGACCAAATCACCAATGCAGAGGAGGTACCTTGAGTACCTACAGATTGCACAGCAGGTAGTGTTTCCAGTTTGGGTGGTGATGGTACTGAGGCAGCGGGGGGGGGGCCAATCACTCCAATATTTCAGTCCAGATGTGGTCAGGTAATAGGAATGCTTATAGAAATGTAGGAATCTGCCTTTCACTGAATCAGACCTGTCCATCTAGCTCAGTATTGCTCACGCTGACCTGCTGTGGCTCTCCATGGTTTCAGACATATATCATTCTCTTCCCTTACAGGAGATGCCAAAGACTGAACCAGGATCTTATAGAGCAAAACTGAGCTACGGCCACTCCCCTACATTTTATTTATTTAAAATATTGATACCCCACCTTTCCCCTTCCAACAGGAAGACATCAAGGCAGCTATATCTATATTATGTCTATGACCCACACATTGGTTCTGAACACAGAATGACTAGTTCCTGCTAAAACATGAAATGTTGCCTCCGGAGTTGGCAAGACTTCTTTGATTTAAATTGAGTGGAAACAGCAAAAGACAATACAAGTCTTTATTGTTCCTTTAATGTGCTTGTACCATATAGGCCTGTTTATTCATTCCAACTCACTTTACCGAACATCTTAAAGTTGACCAAAGCTTCTGATTAAACATGGGAAATACACCCTATATACTTTAAATAATATAAAGTAACATTATATAGCTAACATTATATAGCTTAGATTATAAGCATAGGTAAAAGCCTTCTGCCAGCTGTTTAGCAAGAAAGGTCAGTTTCAGCAACAGTGCACAACAAAATTGTGTTTAAAACTGGAGCAGCAGTCTGATTTTGTTGTTGCTGCTTCGCTTCCACTGTAATTGTCACTGTGATAATTGCTATTTGATCTGTTTTGCATTGTGCAATGATCACAGCTGAGTTTTACCCTTACAATTGTGCTTAAACACAGCTGTCAACAAAATTTCTCCATCATTCCAATTTTTCTATTCCAGCGAGACTATCTTATCCCCTTGTTTGGGACCCCATAATCATTATAATTTTCTTCATCAAATCATGGTTATTTTATCCTAACCCATATGACTGGTGAGCATATAGCCTGGGCCAAACGATATGAAATCAGGTTTTGCTTATTAAAGCATAGGCGGATTTGGGAAGGAAACATTCTACTGTGCTGAATCACATGCCAGATCTCCATTCACCTGTGCCCGCAGCCAAAGCAGCTGTGATCCGCATCCAGGATTGCACCTAAACAGTTTTGTACCCTGGGCAGATATAAAAATGCACATTCTTCCATGCTTGGAAAAAAAAATTACTATGACAGTTCTAGAACATTCTATGTTCCACCACTCATTAGTCAAAAACGGAAATGGTGCTTCCTCTATTTCAGCTTGACCCAGTCCCCAAAGAGCTGCATCCTCAGTGCCGCCCCTAGGTGAGCCAATCAACAGCTTGTCACTTTCAGTCATTCAAAATCCATCACATTTGTTATGAACAAAATGCCTTTTAGGCTAGGGCAGTAGCAATCTGTTATTGAACATCACTGTTTATTTGAGACATATACAACGTGCATAATTCTTGCAAAAGCTGTTTCTAAAGGTACACTGTTATCCTGAAAGTTGCACAAGGCTAGCTTCTCAGTTACAACAAAAATGTACAAGGTCTTAAATACTGCAAAATGGACATCATCGTAAACAAGTTCTGTAGGTAAAGCCTGTTATTTCCCTGCTTCTTTGGTCATGTCCCCCGATAAAATGCATATCCAGACGGCTTTCCGTTTGACTTACACATTGTTCCTTCCTTATATTTTATGCAATCCCATCTGTTTTGCACAAACTAGATCTATATGCAAGACAGCAAGGGAGGCTGCAGTTTTGTCAAAGTTTGGATAGGATTATGTGTTCTGATTGTTTTGGTTCTCAGAAGGTCATCCAGAAATTATTTTGTGATTAAAGTGGAATTTCAGCTTCCAGTGAAACACTGGAACGCTGGTTGCTGCAGTGCATTTTAAAAACCGAGTAGAATTTATGAAATCCTCAACCTATCGTGATTGATTCAAAGGAAATAGTAAATATAATGTACATGAATGAACTGACAAAAGTGCCTATGAGAAGGAAGACCATCCATAAAATTACATTAAAATATTTGGAAATGTGTTCATTTTAGAACAATGTGTTAGGCTGTAAAATACACAAAATTATGTGCTTTCAATTGAATACTTTAAAACCAAATGCAAGGGGCCTCATGTCTATAAACATAAGAAACAAATCATATCAAGCATAGTTTGTACAAACAAAAGCAGCACTGTGGAGATGCTACAACACTCCTGTAGGCGCAGATATGCCAGTTCAAATAAATGTTGAGGCTTTGGCTGACAGCTAACTGTACATTGATTTACACTTTCTTCCAAAAGCCTTTGCAAGTTCTCTGTAGCTTCTTTGTAAGATTATCTTTCTTTGAGTGCTTCCTCTCTCTGCTCATGAATTAGGCAAGGGGAGAATGAACTTCCTGACTCATTCATTTAACTACAGAGAAATTCATTGTTTTCTGACCAAGGCAGAATATATACCAGTAAATGCTTGTGGGGGAGCTGTGAAGGCTTTTCTAAGAGAATAGCTTATTCTCCCAGATCCATTTGTCTAATGGAGTGGATCATGGGCTAAATGCACATAATGAGTTTTCTCAGTTGCCAGTGGAAATGCTAGCAGATAAAATGCAAAATCTTACAGGCATTGCTGGATGTGTAACAAGCTGATCACACAGTGGGAAAGTCATTCAAAGGCTTCTTTTGCTGAGCCAAAATTTTCAGCAATTGTGATTCACCAGAAATCCTGCCCAACAGGACACTGAGCACATTGCTAGTAGTATAACAATTCAGATTTCTGATAGCCTTGTTAATGTGGATCCTTCAACAGAACCTTGCCCCTTTTGTTGTTAGGAATTGTCAGAATCTTCAGCCAACCCTTATTCCTGCGATTCCTTGGGAAAGCCATGGTAGTTAAGCCAGTATAAAACCACTAAAGATTTAAAAGAAATGTATCTGTGAAGCATATATGTAAGTGTAACATGGTGCTGGCTTGCTTTGTAAAGTTTCACCTTGCTGATTTCTGCAACATGCATATGCAAGACTTAACTTGGATGTACACTGGAAACACTAGCATGGCTGGCACCAGATCCTAATAGAACAAAGGACAGGAGAAAAACATTGACAACTCATTGCTTTTGTTCATGCCGACCCACTGGTTATTCATCCACCTGACCATGGCCAAGGGGAGATTCAAAGGGCTGAACTTGTGTGTCTTGCATTAGCCCATCAGAAGCTTGAACTGTGATTCCCCGACCCACATCCCGCAAAATGAGCTGGCAAACTGGAATCTTGACATAAGTCATAAGGCATCTGCTCTGGCAGAGGAAAAGTGTGGTAAAAATCTTTTAACTAAAACAAACAAATAATGCAGTGATCCTGAAATCTACCTGTGTCACACAGCCTCCTTGGCTCAGCCGGGTGCTGCCAATTTGGATCCTGAGGAATCTCATGGATTTGGGTGCCGCCAATTTGGATCTCGCAAGATTTTGCAGGATTCAAGATGGCAGTGCCTAGGGAAACAGGTAGAAGGGGCCACTGGGGACATACCATGGTGCCCCTGTGAGTGTTCCACAACACGCTAAGGTGTGGCAATGCACACACTAAGAGCCCCTGGTCTAATGTCTAGGCAGTTGTATTGGGTTTGTATTAGTTTTATTTTGTTTTAAAATACAAATGCCTGTTTTTGTCTTTTGGACTTTGCTCTTATTCCCATTCTTAGTATTTTTTAAACAAAGAAATCTGCCTGTCTTCCTCAAACCAGGGCACAGAGGTATTGCCCCTTACAGTTAAACCTAAGCATAACACTACTTAAAAAGGATGGGTGCTAAAAACTTTAGCTTGATTATGTGGTTCCCCCCCCGAACACTTCTAGCAGTTGGCTTACATGCTGAGGAAACCCTGGTTCTCCCCCCCCCAAAAAAAAAACAGGAGGAGGAGAAGGAAAAGCACCCACTGTTTTTTTTTTTCTGATGGCAGAAAAGATCCTGTTTTCTGGATCATTCACTGCCACCCATGAGGTACCTGAGGATCTCTGGCATGGTCTGTCTGACTTGCCTCTCCCCCATTACCGCATGGTGTCAGGGCTGTCTTTAGGAGCTGCAGGGCTCAATTGGAAACATTTTTTGAGGGGCCTCAAATTCACTGCCAAGGTCTGTAGGATCTTAGAGATAAAAAGTCTATAATTAATTTTATTTTTATCTTAAAAAGTGCATTTGAATTAGGGCACAATCCTAAGCAACTTTCCAGCACTAGCATAGTTGTGCCACTGGGGCATGTTCTGCATTCTGCTGTGGAGCAGTACTCAGGGCCCCCCCCCTCAAGGTAAGGGAATGTTTGTTTCCTTACCTCGGAGCTGCATTGCCTTGACCCGGGTCTTGGAAAATTGGTTAGGATTGCGCCCTTAACGGACCAAATGGACCCAAGCACATTTTAATATTTTTAATATAAAATTGCATACATGTAAGCTTACAAGTACATACATAAAATAGATTTAAACTGGATGCCAGTATTTTGCTTCTTCTCCGATTAGTTTTTCTTGCACTTTATCAATGTTCCATCAATAGTTTTTTCAGCAGATAATCTTTCAGCAGATCATCTTTGCTGCAGTTCACAGCAACTGCAAGTGCTTTTTGGAATTCTCATGCTCAGCTAATCTTGTAGAAATGTTTGGCCAGTTATTAAAACCGTAAGTTGCAAGTGCACTTGCTGTGTTACTGTCAAAAAGCTTGCAGTAGCAACAGAAGACTTTATCACTTGATACAGAATACATTAGCCATGGACGATCTATGTTTTCATCATATGGCAGCTTCTTTGGCAATGAAATTTTGAAAAACGTGATCCATTCTCATTTGGGGGGAAATCTTCTACAATAATTGTATGCAGTCCTTTTTTCACCAAGCAGTCCCTGAAATTCTGTATTATCATTTCTGGCCATGTTGCAGGATCCTCTGTTAATTCTACAAGACTGGCAGATTTTGAATTCCAGTTCTCTTTTGCCTCAGAGGCACCAGCATTCATATCAATAGGTGAGTTTCCTTATTTGTCAGATTCAACACTATCAAATTACTGATCTCACTTTTAGTAAATAAATTCACACTTCGATTGTCTTGCATAACTTCTTCACACCAGCTTCTTTCAGCGTCATCACCTTCACTGTGTTGTGGCTCCACTTGCTCTCCTGTATTTTTTGACCTAAGTTTGCTGAAATACTTATCTAATGCACCTTTTTCCTTTTCTATTTTGGCCTTCTTTGCCTTGGCTATAGCCCTCTTCTTATTGCCACATAAATATTTTCTTCCAATGTCCCTTAGTCTTTTTAGTCATTATTTACAGGAACCACAGAAACAAAAAAAATGCACATTATACATATATTTACATATTTTTCTCATTCAAAATATAAACAAACATCACTGGCTTCTTAAGAATCCAGAATATTAAAATAATTGCTGCTCTTTATAAAACCCACAATGTGTTGTTAGGTGTCTGTTGCAATGTGTTGTGCATATTTGACATCACAAGACTAGAGTAGTTTACCCTAGTGTAATTTACATGGCTCTAAGGCACAGGAACCAACTGGGAGAAATTGGACCAATTGGTTTAAAGCTGGCCTTGGGTGGGTTTACAGAAGCCTCACTGGATTACCACCATTTTTAATGCAGATCTGCAATCTTATATACACACCTATATAATTTACTATCCCTAAAGTGGAGAATGCGATGAAAAGGAAGGAAATGCTGTTTTTTTGAAAACCAGCTAACGTATTTTGCTATGCTAGGCTTGGTGAAGCGGATATTTTAAATAGAAGGTGGGGACATACAGTAAATTCTTCTCACAACTCATAAGAATGGCACACTCTATCTGGTTTTTCTACCTTTAAAGGGCTGAATAAGCCTGTGTTTGCTGACCCAGCATTTTTCTTCTTCCTTTCTTTGTACACAGCATGGGGGGAGGAGTTTGCAAAATTAAGCACAACCATGAGGGGTGGTAGAAGGATCAATCTGTCATGCTCATGTGGAAGCATAACAGGCATACAGGCATACATCTTTGAATTTTGGCCTGTGGGTTCTGTTTGGCAGTCTGGGGATAAAAAGTAGATCCTGGCTGGAAAAGATGAATGTCTGGTAGTCTAAAAATCCACACAAATCAAAGCATCACGTGCTTCCAGTGTTGACCTTTTTTTTCTTTTTAAAAGTTTATTTATATTTCCCCTATTGGTGAATAATAAAATAATATGGCTACTAAATAAAATATCAAATGTACAAAGGAAAAAAAGAGATATCTAAGTAAATGTGCAAATTGATATATAATCATATATAAAATAGATATTAATACGTAATCAAGACATACATTTTGAGAAAAGGCTTCCAAATACCCCCAAATTTATCCATATGCATTTTATTCTATAAACCACAGATTTGAATATTGAATTAAAATGTCCTCTGTCCATTGAAAAAATAGTGAGAGGGCATTTTTCCAACATTTCAGTACAGCATGCCCTCTGTATCCACAGACTCAGCACCCGCAGATCTGAATAACTGGAGGGCCTCAGAGGATCTCCCAGATGCTACTAAGAGTGACTTCCGTTTCTCAGGCAAACTGGAAGTGGCACTTAGTCATTCTGGGAGGCTTTTGGGGAGGCCAGGAGGCCATGCACATCTTTAGAGGGCTGAGTGTGGCCCCCAGGTAAGTAAGTGTGGTGCTGCACAACCCTCTGAGGATTTCAATATCATAGAATTCAGTATCTGTGGGGACGGAATGGATACCAAGGCTCACTATATCAGTCTTTTAGTTACAGTAAGGGCACTTGGAGTCCATTATCCTGTTATCCTTAGGATAGCTTCCATAGAACTGATAGATCATTCAAGAGAGCATGCATATCCACAAATATCAATGCTGCAATATCTGGTTAATGCACCTAATAACCTCTATTCAAAAGGGTTGTAACCAATATACAAGATCAAAACATATGCCTAAATGACACTTCAGATTTGGCACAACAAAACAGATTCCTTGATAAGCCACTTGCAAGAGAGGCATTTTGTTTTAAGTTCAGTTTCCCTTATTCCATAATAAATGTATCTATATAGAGAACGATATAATTAGAGTGCAATCCTAAACTGGAGTTAGGCCGGCATAAGCCAGCCAAGTGTGGCCAGCACAAGTGTTACCATAAAGTGTGTTTGGACTATTCTCAGAGTCAGGGGGGGGATGGCTCACATCTGGGTGCTGGCCTTTCTGACTCCTAGTAGTCCAAACATACTTTACAGTGTCCCTTGTGTTGGCCAAATTTTGCTGGCTTAGTTTATGCCAGCCTAACTCAGTTTAGGATTGCACCCTAAGAGACAGGTGCAGTTCAAGTTAAACTGCAAGAAAAAGTCATCTCTATTCTGCTGGTTGTAAGCAAGCAAGGTTGAAACAACTCAATTAAAATGGCCTCTTAGTAACAGAGCAATGCAAGTCTAATACTTTGCTCTCTCCCTGTGTGTCCCCATTTGAACCTACAGTCCTCACATATCTGTAAAGGATTATAACTCTTGCTATAACAAGACCAATATAAGTTACTATTTTTAGAACTGAACAAACTCCTTATTTAGCCCTGATAGGATTGTTTTCCACTGCTCAGTGAAAAGTTTAAGTTTTCCAAATGCAACATTAAACATGGTGAAGCTTCAACTGAAGTTTCAAGAAACCACAAGAAGAACTAATTATGAAAGCACAACTGTAATTAATTCCAAATGTAGCTTAAAAAAAAAACCTGGAGCTATACCAGAGCTGAGCTGGCTCTCAGCTAGCTAACTACTTTTATTTGCTCAGTAAACAAAACACCATAATTGTGAGAACTGTTGTACTGTTGGAAGAATTTTTGATAGCATCCAGGCAGTTTGTGTTACTTTGTACAACCACTTGTGCAATGGGTAATTTTGGCTGAAAGAAAACAGCAAAGTCAGAGAATTTTTAAGCAATTAGCAAAAACTACCAAAATATTTTTAACTCTTAATGCAAATCACATGTTTGGTTAAAAAGAAATCTTCTTGAACAAAAATACTTTGTGAGAGAAACAGCCCTGGGAGGTGCCTCAGGCCAGTCATTCTCTCTTGGCCTATGTACCTCACAATAGGTACGTAGGTACAATAGTGTTGTCATGCTTTATGCCATCCTGTCATCCCCAATGGGAAGGACAGTAACAGAGACAAGATTTAAAAATATAAATTTCTATTTTTACACATGGATTCTGAGGATAAGAGAAAGTGACTTGTCCAGGGTCACTACGCAAATGGCTATGCTGGGATAACAGTCTTGGGGGCACTTGACTTTTAGAAAAGTTGCAAGGACAAGAATTTAGAACAGATAGAAGTATAACTAATAAATATAATCTATGTAAAAATGGTATTCAGTGCAGAAAAACACATGTCTAGGCTGTACAGTAAAACCTTTTGGGCTGGCTTACAGTGAAACTGACCCATTTTTAATAATGCCATACGTAAGGTTCACATCTAGAGAAATGTGAGCAGAAGGATGCTAGTGTAATATGGCTTCTCCTACTGCAGTTTCCTGAACCTCTTAAAAGTCAACTGCAGATAAAGAGAATCCTCTAGAATTACATGGGATGTGGCACAGAAGGAGTGGAAGTTGACTAAAACTGGGCAGAGGCACATTATAGGCATGGAATTTTTACTCAGCCTGAATTAGGAAGAGGTAGAAAGGGTGAATGCCCAGGCATCCTTCTCTGGATCCAGTCCATTGTATTGTGTATAATAGTTTGTTCTAACGACTAAAGGTGCTTCACACACAGTACATTATATCTCAGTGATCAGTATAAACAATCTTGCAAGTTAGATAAATATTACCATTATACTACAGGTTGGGGCAGGGGGGTATGCAGGGGGATGGCAGGTAGCCTAAGGTCATGCAACTTCACAGTTGTGATTTTAAGGGCCTTCCAGCTTGTAACATATGCTTTTAATCACTGCTCTATACCAGCTGTCTTTAACCTTGCACACCGAATGCAAGCATAAAGGATTGCTAAGCAACAGGTGAAATTCAATCTCCCACAAAAGAGCAAGAAGGACATTACAATTTTATAACTAAGTTGCTGACACCAGAAAAGCAAGTGGGGCCACAATGTACCAAATATGAGTTTGAATTTAAAGGCCATTTTAGCATTGCTTCTAACTGGTTAAAGAAACACTTTTTAAACTGGATAAACTCCCACTTTCACAGAGGGAGAGCATTTGTTCCTCTTCACCCCACAGCAGTTTTCTAGTGACTGTTGTTTCTTCTGCATCTTTTAGAATGCGAGCTCTTTCAAGACAAGTAATCATTTATTAGGTATGGAAACATCTTTAAAAAGTGGTATTATTAAGCAATAACAACAACAACTGCTGATTTGGATACTGGATGCCTGGAAAATGCCTCACTCTTGTCCTGCATTCTTGTAATGAAGTGCAAGCAGGGACATGGAATCTCTTCAGAGAAGTCACACTACATGTGGAAACTCAGCACGTTTCCCCAAGCAAAGCATGTGTTCCTGTACCAAAATGCCTTCTGCTACGTTGTGACAGAGGTAAGGGTAAACCATGAAGGTAAGATAACAGGAGAGGACATGATATCGTTTTCTTGAAGCCATGGGTATACAAATATGGCTGACTCAGATCTTTCCTGCCAAGGAGGAGGATTGCCGTGAATTCACGAATAAAAATCTCCCTGCACGTGTGTAAAAGTTAATTTCAACCTCTTTAAGCATGCCTGCATGTTCTGCATACGGGTGTGCGAATCGCTGTACGAAAAATGGGACTTAATTTCCACGGAAAGATTCATGTATTCTCATTACATCGGTTCAATAAAACGACCGTTCAGTGCGTGCATTATTTTTGAAGCTGTGTAATTTCTTGTTGTTCCTAGCAGTCTTATTCACCATTTTCTGACACCCACTGTTAATGGTCTAGAAGGTAAAAAATATATATATTTTCCCCCCTCCTTTTTTCCCCGTTCCCGTTTACACTTTTTTCCCACCTTCCATTTTCTACTGTAATATTTTCGAAATTGTGAACATTAACATAATTTGGTTTTTTTTTTGGGGGGGGGGGTGAGTGTAGAAGTTAAAAAAATACTCTTAATAGTCTAGAACAGTAGTCAGGGAACAGGGGTAAATTACCCCAAATGGGGTAAAAATGAAATTCCTGGGGGTAATGGAGTATGCCCCGCCCCCTTTTCCCTCATCCTTCCTTCATGACCAACGTTCTCTCTTCTGACCAATGGGAAGTTCCTCTCACGCTTGATGGATTTCCCTTGCTTCCAATAGGAGATTAGAAGCGGCAAGGTACTTGGCCCCCAATAGGCAGCGTTCCCCTCCCTTCCCAGGTGGCGAAGAAGGCCGTGGTTATCGATCCCGCTGCTGGTGGAGGGAGAAGGAAGCAACAGCAGAGAAAATGGCGGCTGTGGCTGCAACTGCGGCGGTGCTGGGTGATGGGGGAGCCAGCGAGGCGAAGCCTATTCCGGGCAGTGAGGCCGGCGCAGACCGGCTCCCGGCTGGCACTCAGGCAGCCATGGAGTCGGCGGTGCTTGATGCCAGGGAAGAGCCCGAACCAACTCTGGGTGGGGAGGCCGAGGAGCTGCCGCCATCGCCGCCACCCAGGAGCCTGGCAGGGATGTGAGACCTGCAGGCGTGGGGGAGGCTCTGGTGAGCGGCTGAGGTGTGTGTGTGCGCGCGCATGTGCCCAGGCGCGTGCGTGTGTGTGTGTTGAGAGGACTTCTGTGGATGTGCCTCTTTGCTTGTGAGCAGCTAGTCCCAAGGGGTGGGGCGGGTGGGCGAGCGAGCGGGAGGAGGGCTAGGGTGCCTGCAGCTGCGCAGGGAGTCAGGGACACAAAGAGAGGCGGGAGGCACACAAGGCAAGGTGAACAGCAGAAAACAAAAGCAGAACTGCTGTTGCTGGCCTCTCTCTCTCTCTCTCTCTCTGTGTGTGTGTGTGTGTGTGTGTGTGTGTGTGTGTGTGTGTGTGTGTGTGTGTGAGTGTGAGAGAGAGAGAGAGAGAGAGAGAGAGAGCGCCAGCCAGCCAGCCCCAATCTGAATTCATTATAGAGAGAAATCTTAAGTCCAAGCACCTAAACCTGTTGTCAAAAAGGTAAGCTAGTTGTAACCCAGAAGGGTTGAATTCTATTCTCTCAAGGTCTGCAGGTGTACCCAAACTCTTTACAACTTCATATTTACATAGCATTAATTAAGCTCATTAATTAATCAAATAAAAAGCAATGGGTTCCAATATGGAATTTTTTTTCTTTTGTTCTGGCGGGGGGGGGGGTTAACGTCAAGGGGGTAACGTCGGCATATCTAAATATATTTTGGGGTAAAAGGTAAAAAAGTTCCCTGGCCCCTGGTCTAGAAGTAAAAAAGAATTACTCTCATATTGACAACTACTTGTGTCATGAAGAGATTTTAATGTAATTTTCCTACTGTAATACTTATGAAATTCTGAACATTAACAGACATTTTTTTTTTATGGGGCATGGCCATTTTATTTTTGCTTGTGTAGATTTCAAAAAATAAGTCTGTCAAAACAGTGCAATCTGAGTTTAAATAGACAGCAAGTAGCATTTCGTCCGGTATGTTCAGTAATATAATTACGCGGAATTAAACCTCGGAATTGCATATTAACTCATAATTAGGTTACCAATGATGTTTCTACACGATCACACGTTTTTATTTTCGTAAGTTTTTATTTCAGGAGTAAACTATTCAGTCCCAAACAGTACCAGAAAAGCAATCTGAAATGCTTGGAATCAGCATTGTTTCGAGTACGCCAACATGGCTGCTAAGCCCGCCCCCTGGCCTCAATTTTCTCCTATTTCTTCTTAAGGGATGTCCTCTCCTGTTATCTTACCTCTATGGGGTAAACTAACAGCCCAATTGTATCCAAAGCTAGTGCAGCAAGACTGCAAGACCCAACTGGATTGGAGCAGGCAGGACGACTCCTCAGAGTAAGGAAACATTTGTTCCCTTACCCAGTATAGCACCCCAGCCTGCTCAATGGGGGCTACTCAGACCTGGGCCGACTCTCTGTCTGCTCCATCCCCGCGCCAAAACATTCCATCTCCAGAATGCTCTCCTACCACATTTTCTCCTCCCCTCCACACCTGGCGCAAAACATACCTGCCCTGATGGCCATCAGGTGGACTGCAGTGCCTATGGGACAGTGGAGGTCTTCCTGTAGCACAGCTTACTTGCAGAGTGTCTGGAAATGCTTTATGGCACTTTTACGACACTCAGCACCAGCACTCGCACTCACTAGATTGAGCTGTCTGTATATTTAGCGCCCTTATCCCTTCATCCTGACAGAGTATGGCATTGCACAGAATCAATCCAAACACAAAATAGTTTTCTTACATTGATTTAGGATAACGTTTCCCTTTTCAGTCAAAAATGAGAAACATTGGCATCCATGTTCTACAGTTCAAAAAACAGGTCTGTCATCACTGAATGCCAGCAAATATACAGTATTTTAGCTACTACAGTGTACAGATCTTCAAACCTGCAGAGTAACATAAAAATCTGAAAAGTTTTGGAATAACAGTAGTGGTCTGTCAATTACATAAAATGTTTTAGTACATGGATAGTACGTGAAAAAGAAATCTAAATTATCTTAACGGCGCAATCTTACTGTGTTCCTGGGCCAATGCATGTCACTTGCATTGGCCCAGGGCTGTTGCAAATGTGCCATAAGGCATATCTGCAGCAGCACAAGTGGGGCTGGGCTGGCACAGGGACTTGGGCCAACCCAGGCATGCTGTGGTAAACCCAGGTAAGCCACTACCACACTGGTCCAATTTAGCCAGTGACAGGGCTTCATGAAGGTGGGAGAGGAGCAGAGAGCAGGTGGGCCAGCCAAGGGAGGGCACAGATCTGGTCATTTGGCAGGATCCTAACCCTATCCCAGGACCTGATATGGCTGCTTGGATTTGCGCCAGTGATTTCGCTGGAGCAGATCCAAGCAGTCCCATAAGACTGGCTGGGACCTACCCTGGAGGAAGAGGGAAAATAGCCCCTGATATTACTCTGAGATGAGCTCCAGCTGCGTCCTACATTGAGCTGGATACAGAGCAGGCCTGCTGGTAGAGGTGTCAAGGAACATTTGCTCATAAACCCAGGATGTAACTCTACATTTTAAGTTCAAATACAAGCAAAAGCCTTAACCCCTGCTTGAAGAATTAGCAGAAAAGGTGATGCAAAGGCACCAGGGCCTTTTCCCATTTCAACAGCCAAATAAATAGAATTGGCACACACATTTAGGACACTATTCCTCCTGTCAAGTTTCAACTTCTAGTTAGACCCCTTTAATCTCCTTTCAAAGCGTGCACTTGGGAAGGAAAAAAAGAGGCGTCCAATTGCAATGCTGCATGATAGAAGCGAAGCCTCTGGAGTGCCAAGCTTTCCAGAAAAGCACTTCCAGAGAAGTAGCCCTGATAGCATGCTGCAGCAAGGCCAACAAGAAGTCTTGGAGCACCTCAGAAGACTAACGACCATATCCCAGCAGAACGTTTGGTAGACTGGAGTGCGTGCTGCAATAGGATCGTTAGTTTTTTGTTTTTTTTTTTTAAGATGCTGCAACAACATGGTTTTACTGCAAAATCCGTGGCGACCAAATGAGATAAAAATCAGAGGCTGAGTCTCCTGCACGAAGTCCCACAATACGCTGGAAGCAGCTTCGGAGAATGGGCAGGACTATACAGAGTCCGCAGCAACCATGTCTGTACTTAAAATGGGTTTTTATGTTGTCAAATGCGAGCGAGCGTTTCTCTTTCGCAGCTCTCCATTCATTCTTTCCTTTTTTTTTGCTTGGTGGGCCGGCCCGCCAGAAACGTCAGCGTCACCCTGAGAAGCCCCAGAACGACTCCGCCCCTTCCTCCCCTTCAACGTCTCGTGAGCATTAATAGCTCGAGATTTTCCTCTAACCATTCCTCCGCCTACCAAACCGCTGAACGACCTCACCTTTTTTTTATGCCTTTCAAGGCACTTCAGCTTCGGAAATGGCGGCTAAACGTTGAGCTTGAGCTTCCTGCAGCCCGAAATCCTCCTCTGCACAATCTCTCACTCAGCGCTCCACAGCCTTCAATCTTCTCCCAGACCTTGGAGGGCGAACGTCGAATTATCGATAACACTCTCACCAAGAAGAGGCAATAAATAAAAAGCACACATAACAGCTATTCTGCTGCTGAAGCTGAGAAGGAGGAAAACGGGGAGGGGGGACATCACATACATACACACACGGGACCATCCTTCCCTTTTCTACTCAATCGACACCACCCCTTTCTTTCCATCACCCAACGACGGTGGTTCGTTCCGTGACATCATCATCATGGCAACAACAGCTGCAGTCAGGAAACTACTGCTAAGGAGCTCTGGCGCCGAAAAGAAAGGGCGTTTTTCTGTCACGAGGCGAATGCAGATTGCCGGGTTCTAGCACCTCGCTGCTGGTTTGCGGCTCTCTTACGGCGCGTGCTCCCTCTCCCCCTCCCAGTTAGGACCTCCTCCCCTTACCCCCCTCCCTCTTTAGAACGGCCCGTCTGCCCGCCCGCTCGTCCATGCGTGCGAGCGCGAGCGCGCCACAGCGGGTGAGGAAGGAGGGAGGGGGCTGCGCTCGGGCTGCGGCGGCGGCGGTGGTGGTGGCGGCGGCAGCGGCAGCGGCAGCGGCAGCAGGCGGCGGCGGCGGCTGACGGGGGGGAAGCCCCAGCCTCGGGGTGCGCCCAACGGTCGCCCTCGGCGGCGCCTGCCCGTTGCAGCGGCGAACATGTTCTCAGTGAGGGTCGTGACCGCCGACTACTACCTGAGCAGCCCTCTGCCCGGCCTGGACCCCTGCCAGTCCCACTTCAGAGAGGCCCCGGTCAAGAAGGTGCCCGTGGTGAGAGTCTTCGGAGCCACCCCTTCAGGTAAGAGGAGGGGCAGAGACGCGCCCAGGCAGGGCGGGAAGGGGCCTTTCCTCGGAATTTCATCCCCGTCCGTGGCGCGCCGGGATCCCGCAGCAACAGCGGCGTCCCCGTCGGCGCCTGCCTCGTCTGCCAGGGCTGGCTTTGGTTTTGGCTCTTCGTGACTGACTGACTGACTGACTGACGGGTTGACTGACAGGCGCTGCCCTTCCTTGCTTTACCGCCTTCCCAGTCTAGGTGGTGTTGGCGCGCTGCAGCCTGCGCCTCACCTACCCGTCGCCGGTTCTCTGTGGCCCCCCACCCCAGGCCACTCTCTGCGGTTGAATGAACTCGCTCGTGCCCGGAGCCCCGCCTGGTGGTCGCGACGAAGGGGAAAGCGGCCAACAGCACACAAGTGTCATCCTTGTGCAGGCACTGCTAGAAGCCTGGGTTGTGTTTGAAAGCGCGGGGCAGCAACGCTGTGCCCGTACTGGTGACCCTTACAGCGGCACGCACGGGAGGTGGCTAAGTGGGTGGAGGCGATAAGGCGGCGGATTTTTCTGTAGTGTTATCCTTGGGCATTCACTGCTAGAAGCGGACGTTCGCCCCCTGCTCCCCGCCCCGTATGTTATGAGACATAATGAAATGCAGCTGTGCAAACATTGCTTTTCTACCAGTGGTTCAGAACCATAACTCTTTTTGTTCGCTGTAAAACGTAAGATCCCCAGGTAACATAGAATATTGTGCTAAGCTTGTCAGCTTGTACAGTACTTACTTAAAAAGGCTTCATTGAATGTCATTTGGTACTGGCATCCTCAGACTGTGGCAAAACCTGTGCTTAAGGCGGCAGTCCAATGCACACTTACCTGTGGATTAGTCCCATTGAATATAATTCTGAGTAAATGCGGTATACTGTTTTTCTGTGAAGTTACGGCACTGTAAACAATGATTCATTGAAGAAAGAATAGCCTAAACCCAGATTCATGTTGTTCCTCTGATGGTTTTTATCCCCTTTTTAATTTTCACATATTGTTGCATTTCTTTCTTTGCCTCTTCTACCTCCTCACCTTTCTCCCACCCTCAGTCTAGCTAACACTGCTCAGTCCAGCTAACACCTGTTTCTGGTTTGATTTTTCCTAATACAATTTTAATAATGTTACACAATTCTGTTTTAGCAAATCATTTTTAGTTGATGATCTGTGACAAATCATGAAATGACCTGTGTAACAACTGAACCATGTACATATACATGGTATAGTGAAGTATAAGACTTGTATAGGGAAGATAACAATACTTCAAGCTAACTGCAAGTATTTCAGTGTCAAAGACAGTAGATTGTGAGCACACAAGTGACACTCACTTAAAAGAGTAACAGTTTTTCCCTTACATTTTCATGCATTTAGCATTTTACATGTTCTTGGCAATAGTATATTTAATATAATTTTTCAATTATTTGTGTTATGTAATCCTCGGGGCAATTTTCATAATTCATAAATTTACAGTACAGTCCTGTGCATAACTATAACTTCTTGAAAAGCAATATATTCTTTTCAGAGTATCGTAATCAATAATGATTTTTTAGATTTTCCCCACAAATACTTTCACCAGCAGTGAGAATTCTTTCCACCTTTGGCAACTGTCCCTGATATGCATGCTCAGTGGGGGCTGGGGGAGAGAGAAGTTGGCTTTGCCTTCTGCAAAAACCCAAACTAAAGACAAACACCCCTCCTTTCTCCTGATCTCTTTGCAGTTCACAGACAACTTGGGGAAGGAAAAGGATGTGTTCTCTCCTCTTACACTAGACTTCTATAGAAGGATGAAACAGCACCTTGTTGCTTCTGCAAAAGCCAGTGTGAAGGGAGTGAAAACACTTCAGCCTGTCCCTGGAGGCTCCCAAACTGTGGGCACCTATCAATTTTTGATTACTTATGAAACTGACAGGTTAGATTAAGCTATGTGCATCAGGGGTTTTACAACATGCTGTGGGGGGGAGCATTACTGCCTAATCACAATTATAGTCACAGAGACTTGAGTGGCTGGCAAACTGAAACTGTTTTTTAGGTAGCTAAAACCTGATGCTAGAAGGTTTGGGAACCATTACTCTCAACCAGTGGTCCCAAACTGCAAACCATTGCACACTGGAAAGCCCTTCCCCTGCATGAACGGAGCTTACAGTTCCACTGGAGAGTCTGCTATCTCTGCCACAATCATCCCCAAAGTTTGCGCCACAAAGCCACTCGGAAATAAGGGCACAGAGGCTGCTGGAGTGACAGAATGCTGAAGTGGCTGGCAGGGTGAATTTTGGGAGAGATAGAGGACAGGAATAGCAGGCTCCCCAGCAGAATGAAGTTCTGTTCTTGTGGCCTGTGTGACACAGGGAAGGGGTTTGCATGGGCACTAGATCTGACCCATGGGCTCTAGAATGTCCAAACATACTATTGGACTTGGCACTAAACACCTCCCTGCCTTCCATTTGCAAATCAGCTTAGCAATTAAGCCAAGACAAATGTATGATCTCTGGCCTCCACTAATTCATGTTAATTAGAATTAATTTTTAGTACTGTTTATTACAATTAATATATAATAATGTAGTAATATTAAAATTATTACAATAATTTTTATTGTTTTATTATATAGAGCTATTTATAGCACTTGACAAGGTCCTTGATCTGTTTTTACAATGGAGACAGCAAGAAACGAAGAGTGTAGAGGAAGAATGTTATTTCATTGAAATACAATATTAAAGCCAATCCCACAAAAAACAAACAGCAGCAAAATAAAAAATAACTACAGTATCAAGACAATGAGTTAAACTCTCCCAGTGTGTCTTAACCAGTTGCAAAGGCTGTGCAAAATATCAGATCCTTACTGCCCTTTTAATAAGCTGACAGGCCTCCTTGACGAAAGAGTTCCAGAAAGGAGTAGTGGATTCAGGTTGCACTTCTCAGCACACTTAAGATTGTGATGCTATATATCAGTGGTTCCCAAACTGGTGACCCATGAGGAGAGCCTGAAGCAGGGCATTCCCCTTTAAGGGGAGTGGCCCTGCTCTGATGGTGACAGTGCTGCAGAGATAGCAGTGCTGCTGCCTCCATTGGGGGGCTTTTTCACATGGGGGGGGCTGGCCTCCTGCAGGGCCCTAGAGGCTTGCAGCCCCCTCTGATCTCCTTCGCATCTTGTTTACAAAGCCCTAACAGGAAGTAACTTTAGATTGAAGATAAGAGCTTTGTAAACAGCTGCAGAGGAGATCAGAGGGGCCTGTGAACCTTGGCAGTAGCAGCGCTGAGATTTCTGCAGCGCTGTCACTCCCCCTCTCCGTCCACACAAACACTTACCTGATTTCTAACTCCTCTGTAAAAGTTTGAGAACCATTGATATGCAGTATACACATATTAGTATGGGAGTAAACTCCTTTGAACTCAGTGGAACTTACTTCAAAGTAAACACACACATGAATCAGCTGTAAGTCTAATTGAAAAAGGCCAGAATTGTCACATAATGTTTTTAGAATTGGAGAGTACAAAAAAGTTGCATTGTCTTAGACGCCTATGTAATTAGCTGCTGTTCCAAGACTCGGTATTATACTTCCCTTATATTTCTACTATTCTGTCTCTTTGATCTATTTAAATAGTACATTCTACAGTTGATGTATTCCTAGAAAGTAAACCATCAATAAATAAGTCTGCATACAAAGTACTAGTCTATCTTCCGATAACAATACTTATTGACTGGTCTTTTCTGATACATCAGTTTTATGTCTGAGAATTAAAAAACAGATATTTTCCAGTTTACAATTTTTTCTCTGTCTGGTCATGTGGAAGTAATTCATATGGGTGGGGGGCTTACCTGGCCTTTAACTGTTTGGCCTATTCCTTGTTAGACTCCTGCAACAAACAACCCATAATGGAAAGATGCTCTCTGTATTTGTGTACACGTTGATTATCCCTTATCCGGACTGCTTGGGATGGGAAGGTGTTGGGATTTTGGATTTTTCTTGATTTCAGAATAATTGCATAAATACCATGAGAAAAGCTCTTCCCACTGTTATCAATTTGGGTGTCTGCTGGCCTCTTTGACATTTTCCAGCAGTGTCTATACAGGCATACACTACAGAGGAGAGATTAGAACTTACCACCTGTACGTGGGAATGAGCATAAGATCTTCTTTCTACAGGCAAAGATGTTTGGATTTCAGAATAGTCCGGATTTGGGGTATCTACATAAGGCAGTGGTTTTCAAACTGGGGCATTGCAACGCCTCAGCCTGAAAAGCATTGCCTGGGTCACTTTGTCCTTTTTGAGATGTGGCGACCGGAACTGTACGGGGTACACCAGGGTGGCCTTACCATCGATTTGTACAATGGGATAATAATATTGGCTGTTTATTATTCTCAATCCCCTTTTTAATTGCCCCAATTAAAAGTGTCCTGTGTTCCTCCTCCCCACACCTTGTGCTTGCTGTAACCAGCTACCCAAAACAAATGAAGATACATTTTCAACCGTCTTAATTTTTTCTCCCCTCAAACACTGCCCTCCCAGCCCCAGCTTTGTGGTGTTCTTCTGGGTAGAAGGAAGAAATATTGCTTGCCATTACTTTGTGGTACCTTCTGGATCTCTACAAGGTCTTTCTGATGCAGAAGCAGCAACAAAATAATGAAGCACATGCCCATACTTGCTGACTCGAGTTGCCAGGATTGCCGACTCATTTCTGAGTCAAGGTCTCGAGTCGTGAGTCGGTGTCCAAGTGTTTCACACACAAGACTCAATTCTTACATGCCAGAAACTTGAAAACCTGAAAAAACTTGAAAACTTGAGTGCCAGAGTCCCGAGTCCTTTTTCCCATCTCTGCTGAGACCCACTTTTTAACACACTATTCTGTCAGGTCCCACCTAACTTAGACAAAAAACAGTCTCTACCAGCTGCTCAAGCCTCTGTTTTTACTAAATGTTTTTACCATCTTTTTTACTATATAGTGGAGGGATCATATTCTGGAGTGTTTGTTGAGTTCCATGTTCATCAGATTGGGACCATTATGGTTGCTGTGCGCTTTCCTTCACAGTGGGCCGAGACACATTTGCCTACTCATCAGTAAATATGCACATATGGCTCAGTTTCGTTTTCCCTACGGCTCAATACATTTCCCTTGTTAGCTTGGAGGAGGGAGGATCTTTCTCAAGAGTTTGTTGAGGCCTGCGTTCATTTGATTGGGACCATTCTGGTGGCACTGCTTTCTGTTCTGCCTGCCCTTAGGTGAACCAAGGCATGTTTGCCTACTCATGAATAAATGCACCCCAGCTGCTCTGTTCTGGTTTACATAGAGTTCAATATATTTTCCTTGTCAGGTATCAGTGTATCAGTTTTGCAACCCACCAAAAATCAAGTCATGACCGGGGTGGGGGGGGGGGAGGTCCCAACCCACAGTTTAGGAACCGCTGCCCTTGAAGTTTCTGTCTGAAATCCTTTCCTATCAGCTTGAAAAGAGTATGAGCAAAGACTGTTAGCACAAGCAGGCCTCCTTTGTATTCTTGGAAAAATCTTTTGGAAGACTTTCCTGTTTGCTGCAACTTATGCTTTACAATGGAAAAGCTTTCTTTGAGCCCTTAGTGCTTTACATGAATAGCAAAATGTTGCCTCTGCTCCTGTCCCTCTAGTCATCATCACCTGTGAAGTTTGAGCTTTCTAAGTTATGTGTATGGTGGAAGTCTAGAACACTCTGCAAGATGTCAATGGTATTGTATAAAATTAATTTTGAGATTAAGAATATTTATATACCTCTTTTCAATAGAAACATTTACAAAGAGTTTTAAAGAACAAAGAAAATAAATGTAAGGAAAACAATTTTTGTGGGATAAACAAAAAAAAGGAGAGAATCAATTAACAGTAAACAATAACAGTTAATCAATCAATTAGCAATTAACAAAGCGGTTTACAGGCAAAAATAATAATGAAGTAAGTTTAGTACGAACCAAATAGCCCTGTGGAATACACTGGTTCTTTCCGAAAGAAATACAGTATTGTATATTGGAATGCATA
The DNA here is from genome assembly GCA_029204185.1 of Lerista edwardsae. NCBI lineage: Eukaryota > Metazoa > Chordata > Lepidosauria > Squamata > Scincidae > Lerista > Lerista edwardsae. The sequence continues at coordinate 8,029,681 of JAJKFI010000049.1, read as the reverse complement.
ACCATGGGTGTAATGGGTGTTACCATGGGTTGCTTACAATCTATTTGGAATGGCCAAAGAGAAAAAATACTGGTTTCTTTTCTCTTCCCCCCCCCCACAATAAACTGGAATTGAATCCATGCAGAACTGAATCATCCCAAATAGATAAATGAATTTTGACATCTTGCAGTTCTCCAAAAAAGTTGCCGTAAATATATTTGGATCTAGAGTTTAAGCAAATAGTTTGTAATTTCTTTGTGCTTTGGCTGTTCGTAGTCTATATTATCATGAATACCTTATGGATGCCTCTGGACGAAGGTGGGTGTCAGGTATTCAATCCCCATGGTAAGGCATTTACTACTGTATGTGCCTTCTCTGCACATGGTACATGGAACACAGAGCAGAGTACTACCTGGGCAGTGATGTCATCCAAGCGCGCCAACTACCGGAACGCTCGGATGATTGACAGCCCTCCGCCCCTATGGCGGCGGGCTGCCACGCCCCCCCAAGCCTCACTGCGCCAGAATCGCTCCCATTTTAGAGCGATTCCAGACGCAAGGGAGGGAGGGCGGGCCCAGCAGCAGCTCGCCCATCCTCCGAAGCAGCGGCGCGGCCCGGGAGCTCTGCGGAACTAGCGGAACGGAGTACCGGGCCGTTCCGCCTGAATGATGCCTCTGTACCTGGGGCAGTTGTACTACCTGGAGTACAACTGAGGCAGTCTTTTCCCCCATCTGATTCCTTGCTTATGCTCTCTTTCTATCTTCTTCCTTCCTAATGTCTTTTTGCCTTTTTTAATTTAGATTGGTAAAGTGTGATTTACAGTAGATTGGTAATGTGTGATCCAGCAGCCTCTTAACCTGTGTTGTATACAGTGCAGGCACTGTGACCTGCCTCTACCAGCGGAGGTTCGGATTGCACACTAAGTTGAGGATTCTCCCAGTCGTGCGTTGCCTAATTTCAGATAGTCCAGATGAACTCAGTATTTATTACTATTGATGGATTATTATTACTTTAAATCCCTGCTTTGCTTTGCTGCTTTGCTGGCCTTTCCTGCTTGGATGATGTGATAGAAAATGCTGAGTGCTAGTTCTGCCAGCCTCCTTATTCAGATTGTGGTTGGAGGGGGCAGATATTGTTCCAGAAGAGGGTGTATGAAGACTGGCGGCTGGCATGCAGTCTTAGTTTACTAGTGATGCCTAAAGGGCTTGTTGGTTATCTTTTGAGGTATAGGAAGAAGAAACAGCTTTGGTGAGGAAGGAATGACCCCCCCAGCAACTTCCCCTACCTAAGGGACAGCATGCTTTCCTCCCATCAGTGCAACCTAGACCCAATAAGTAAAGGATTTTATGGAAAAACAGCAGGGTTGGAGGGAGGAACAGAAGACTATACTTAGGTAGCAAACAAAGCAGGAGCATATTCTCCATTATTCACCAAGTGAAATAATAGGGAAGGGAAAATGTTTGTCTTGAATAAAAGTGGTGAAATATTCCTGTTTCTGTTCTGATGTTGCCTCAGGATTCTGTTGCCTGAATCCAGGCAAATGGATTCTTTGACATCCAGCAAAAATGATAATGAATACAATAAAAAGTAAATATTGCTTTTTAAGCAATATGAAATTGTAATTCTTGAAATATGTAAAGTATATTTTGTATATACACAACATTGATCACCTTGAGCTTGAAGTACAAGTATAAAAAAGTTACATAATATAAATGCAGTATTTTGTATTGTCTTTAATTTTTTTAGGTCTTTTAACAGTAATATAAAAGCACCTATAATTCAAAAGGTACACAATGGGTGTAAAGACATCTGAACACTTAAGTTAATAGTTTACAACTCAGGATATACTTTGCTTTATAAAGGTATGTTATTTTAAAGAAATGGGCTTAGTGTAGATGCAGTAATATTTTTACGCTTTTAACTTTAGAATCATTTTATAGATGGGGGAATAACATTCTACTTTCCATCTCATGTTTCAAGAACCTGTTTACTTGGAAAAGGGAAATCTTGGTATGTGGGAGCTGTCACGGAGGTGGTGCCTTTAAGTTAGAAGATTATCAGGTATATCTAGTTAATTCAGTGGTTCTTACCTTTTTTGTCCTGGGAACCCCTTTTTGGGTGCAACAACCTGTCAAGACCCCCCTAAGGTCTAGGGACCGAAGTGATGTCATTCATCAGGAAGTGAAGTCATTGTTTTTAATAAATCATTCTTTTTGAAAGTTGAAAACTCCACACCCTTTTTAGAATGTTCTGAATGCTTTGAATCTAAGTGATGTTTGAGTTTTGAGTTCAGTGATTGATTCAGCGCTGAGAACAGCACTGCACAGAACTCATTGTGGCTTCTCTATGCCATTGCTGATCAAGATGGTAAAGCCAAATTTTAGAAAGTCTTCAGAGTGTTTACATTCCTCTTTCCCATGTGCTGAGACTCACCTAGGCATGCACATGGAAGGTATGATATTCCCACTCGGAAAGAGACCAGGGAGAGACTTCATCACATGCATATGCAAACACCAAGGCAAGCCCATAGCAAGGCTACTTTTCCTTGCAGCCACAACCATTGAGGAAGTGTCAGTTTAATGGGGAAGTCTCTTCCCTAGCCAAAATGAAGCTTCCAAGATGGTGGTGCCCAGCTTTTAAAGATGCCTGGCCCCAGCTCTTTGTGACCCCCCCCAAAAATCAGTTTGTTACCCCCTTGTGGGTTGCAACCCCCAGTTTGGGAACCACTGAGTTAATCAAACTTGGTGTGCGTGCCAGCTTGATGATTAAAGACACAGCAACAATGACTTGGCAACATCTTTTCATTGGCTGCTAGGAATATAAATTTTAGGGTGTGCTTTTGAGAGGGGGCTTTCAGGAATTCTACAGGACAGGCTGTCTGTTTGATTACCACTCCAGTAACTTTAAGTATTAGTGACAGTTAGTTGAGCTAGATCTTTATTGTTTTATGTTAACTGCTGCAAATATATGTTTAACTGTTGCTTTGGAACTTGGTGTGATTGTTTCCCTTCCACCACTTTAGGTCAGGAGAAGGGTTAAAGTTCCCTCAGGTACTTTGCTATACTAATAAAGTTAGGATAAAGGAGTGTATGAGTGTCATTGGCAAAGGGGATGTGTAATCTCCAGGGAATTGCTACTAGGCTTCTGATAGATTAACTCATTAACTCTGAGGTCTGGAGGACAGAGCTGAAGCAGGCTCTGATTGTGCCTGGGATGGAGTGGTGACAAAAGATGATACCAGGTCCTCTGCGCAGCCTCACCATGTTGCCTGCTTCCAGAATCTCTCCATTTTGGAGTGTAACGGAGGCAAGGGCAGGTGGTAGAGCCTAGCTCCTGCCACCTTTTTACATGGCATGCCCAGCTCTCTCACCGGCGCCCATGGTAGGTGCTACACTGAGCCCTGTAGGCACAACGCCTCTGCTGGAGGAGGTTTTGTTTCGTTGGAAGAGCGCAGTTTGCATCTTGCTAAGATTAAATTATTTTGAGTTCGTGTAGTTCCACTGGGTTAAACGTTGGAGGTAACTGGTGCTGGTGCTCCTAAGGTGACCTGGTGGCTAGTATGGCACATCCAGCATGACAGGAGTAACTGGACAAAAAGAACAAGGATAGAGTCTCTGCTGTAGGTTTGTGGTAACTAATTGTAACCAGTTCCTATGTGTGCTTGGCAACATTATGGGACCTGCAGTGTATTCCCAATTCTTAAGAGGAGTGCTCCTGTTTAGAGGTCTAACCAGCCTAGAACAGGAACCTTGTAGTACTGTTCCCCATGTTCTTGAGATCCCCTGCAGTGCTATAGCATTAAAGTGCTGATTTGGGGGTTGGATATCATCCCCCAAACCATGCTATGTAGCAGGGATTCTCAAACTTCCCCCTGCCCTGACCCACCTGTTCTGTGGCAGAGGGCACTGCAACACGTCTTCTCATCCAGAACTAGGCCTCCACAGGCCTCTGAAAGCAACTGTCACTTTCATGAACCCAAATGTAAACCGGAAGGGACTTTTCGTGCTTTTGAAGCCTCAGTTGTGTCCGGTATCCGATGAAAAGTACCTATAAAACTCATTGATGTAAAGGAAATAAAATGGGTAAAATGTTTTCTTTATCAAATGTCTAAAGCTACATTATGAAGGAGATAAGAAGTATTGTGCATATTTTGTCATATTTATAATTTGCCCTTCAAGGTTCAGAACAGAAGCTGCTTGAGGTAGAGAAAAATGACTTGTTCAAAGTTATTCCTTGAACTTCATAATTTGATGGCCAATATTCCCCCCCCCCAAAAAAAGTTACAAAAGCTCTTACATTAAATTTCAGTTTCCTTTTTTTCTGGATGCTGCCGCTCTGAAAATGCTAGAAATTCCCAGCTGTGTGCCTGGTTCCCCACTGAACCTGCTCTGCTGGATTGCAGTCTAGGAGAGAATTAAAGCTGTTAAGATTTTTTTGCTTCCTCTGGGAATACTTCTATAATTGTTGTTTGCTCAGAAAAATTTGATCCCTTGATATTTGGCAACAGCCACCACAAGGAATTGCTTTCAGGTCTTACAAATTGAGTTATATGCTTTATGCATTAATTGTAATATATCACATTTTTTCAGCTATTAAGAGAAACATAGGTTCATCATATGTGTGACCTAGTTCTATTGAAAATGGCTTGCTGTCAGGAAGCACAATAAATTATGCCAAATAGTGTATACAGTTCTTCCTAATTTATTCTCATTGAGAATTCATGTTTTGGTACACATTTGAATTTTTCCAAAGTGTGGGCTAATGAAATGGAATAGAAGAACGTTGTGTTGGCTGTTTGTATGAGGCTGTGGATTATGTCTATTTCAGTGAAGGCTATTGGGAAGCCCACAAGCATGAAAGGCATGTTTCTTTCTCACTGCTGCTCGCTTGTGCTTACTATTTGGAGGTATACTGCCTCTGAATCTGGAGATAGTGCATAACCAGCATGTGATTAGTAGCCATTAATACTTAATACATTTTACTTCCAAAGGGTAGATTTCCCTCAAATGAGGAGGCTTGTTAGAAATAGGTTGAAAGAGAAGGTAAAAGGATCTTTGAGAAGGATGTGGTGATGACATCTTCCCTATATGTGCATCTTCCCTATATTCCCGCAAGTGAGAGTTGCGGTGGAGTGTGTGAGGAGGCCGGCTGGCCGGCAAAGAAGGGAATACGACCTTGAGGACCTGTCCAGGCTTGACTTGCGATTGCCTGCTGCGGCTTGATGGCATGCAGCCAAAGGAGAGAACCACCCTGGGAAGGCAACATCTGGGCCTGAAGATTGGCGGATCACAAGAATACTGTAGATTTGTAAAAACCCCATTGAAAAGAATGGTGGTTTAGACTAGCCTGCTCATGTAAGCCGCCTTGGGCATTTGCTTCAGCATGGGAAAGGTGGGGTATAAATTCTTCAAATAAATAAATATATCTTTGAAAGAGGACTGGACAAGTTTTCTAGAAGAAAATCCCATCACAGGTTACAAGCATTGATGGGTATGTGCAGCCTCCTGGTTTTAGAAGCAGGCTAACCTATAATCCCAGGTACATTGTAAGGCAGTCTGTTACAGTGGCAACAGGATGCAGGCACCATGTTGTCTTGTGTACTCCTTGAGACCCCTGGTAGGCCATTGTGAGGTGCAAGAACTAGACTAGATGGGCCTTTGGCCTGATCTAGCATGGTTGTTCTTATGGTCTTAAGAGACCTGTTCTCCATGAATTTGTCCAATTCACTTTTAAAGCTATCCAAACTAGCAGCTGTCACCACATCTTATGGCAATGAATTCCACAGAATATATATGCTGTATGTGAAGAATCTTTTTCCATCCCAAATCTTCCACCAGTCAGTTTTGTTGAATCATCTTGTTGATTTCTAGTACTGTGATAGGGAGGAAAAACCTTCAACATTCTCTCTAGCCACTTCATCAGTGATATTCATCAGTGATATTCAAACTTTTTAGACCTGGACCCACTTTTTAGAATGGCACTCGTGTCAGAACCCACCGGAAGTGATGTCATTAACCTGGAAGTGATGTTGAGGCAGGAAGTGACATCATCAAGCAGGAAATGCTGTCATTGTAACATAATAAAATGGCACTCCTGAAATGCAAATTGGCATTCTTGGACTGCAGCTATTGTACAGCCATGAAACATCCCTGACAGAAAACAAGATTAGGGCAACATATGATGTAAAAGCACTGAACTAAAAACAAAATGAAAAACAAACCTTCACTTAAAGTCAAACTGTAAACACTCACAAAATGAACATAACAAGAGTATGGTCTGCAGTTTCCAAGATGGCTGCTCCCAGATTTCCACAACCCACCTGACATCAGGTCGTGACCCACCAAGTGGGTCCCAACCCACAGTTTGAATAACATTTGTCTACACCATGCATGGATTTAAACATCATGTGTCCCCTCCCCGCAATTTCCTGTTTTCCATACAAACAAGTCCCTAATGCTATAGCTTTACCTCCTAAGACGTTCCAGCCCTTTTATGATTTTCTTTGCTCTCTCTTCCACCTTTTCTTCAGGTGTGGTGATCAGAAGTGCACCATAGATTTCCATAGAAACAAATAGTATTAGCTGTCTTGATCTTTTTGCTACTGTCTCCTTCAATTGAATTCACCTGCTGCCATGCACTGGGTTAGTGTTTTATTGAGCTATTCACCTACTCCAAGATGTTTCCTGGTTCGTCACTGAACCAGGCCATTCTCTACATTTTCAGTTATCATCCAGTATGAGCACGCAGATTGTTAGCTTTCCTTATAAACATGGAATCTCCATGGAGTAAACTTTTAGAAAATGACATTCTAGAAGAATAAAGTGTACTTGCATTGAGTACAACTCTTCTTCTGCAAGCAGAAAGATTTTGGACAACAGAGCTGTAGTAAATTAGGATATAACCAACTGAAAGATATTTATTTATCCCCTGGTTATACTAGTTTTGCATAGAAACCATGATATTGGAGTGGTTCATCAAGGGCCTTTGCATTTTTCAACACAGTGCTGTGCATATTTGCTTGGAACAGAATCCCATTGAGTTCAGTGGGATAAATGAATGAACCAACCAGGGAAATCTCGTACTTATTTGAACACGGCATCTCTCTAACCTACTGAGATAAAACCCACTCATTCACTTTTCCCAGTGATAAGAGAAATAAGTCTGAGAAACTGAGGCCTGTCCAAACCTTCCCCGATGTTGAGTTCAATTTGGGGGCGTTCTGTCTGAACAAGACTCAGCTTGTTTTTTGTGATGAACATCTCTTACAACTTGAAATAAATTTTACTTATTTATCCTTATTTCTCAACTGTAAACTCCAAGTCAGTTGACCATAATTAAACTCAATAATATGCAAAACAATTAGACAAAAAAGATGCAATGTGAAATCAAAATAAAGAAAGCTAATACAACTTCCCTTCTGTTCAATAAGGTTCCCCCTCCAGTCAACCAATCTTGCATCAAAGACTTTGCCAGATATTATGTACGTTTCAAATCCAACTTAGGGTCTTACCTTAGGGACCAGAATACTGAAATTGGACACTAGCGGTCCAGCAGAAAGGGCAATTCTCCAGTCTAGATCACTCAAGTAAGGTATTGATATGATAAATATGCAAGATCTACAGCATGCACATATTTTAATAGCATAAGGGGAGAGTTTAAGTTGTGTTAAAGACTAAATATAGGAGTGTTAATACTTGTTTTAAGATTTTTAAATTTCTATTCTGGATTATTTGGAGAAAAACTTTTTAAGTAGAAGTGCCTCACTCTATATGAGGGAGGGAGGCAAACTTGCCAAAGCCTCGATGTCTCTGAGACAAGATAGCTGTCTCAGTGAAAGGCCCAGAGCTAAAACTGATTTGTTTATTGCAAAATTACTCTTGATTGGTTACTAAGCACCTCCAAAAGTCATCAGATAGTATCCTAAGTGAGTTGTGTGAATGGAGGGCACTTCTGTTTGTCTAAGGGGGACAAAAACCATTTGCTGACCTTCTTATATACTTGCAGCTGTCTATTCTTGCAGGACCAAAATCAGCAGAGACTGCTTCCATCATGAGGTGGGGTGGGGGGGAGGGAAACAGAAATTGTCCTAGAAAACCTCCTTCCCAGTTACTATAATCTAGGTTTTGGAGAAGTAGTGTGAGTAGCAACAGGTCCAAGAGGTCTCGACCATACCCTGGCTAAATTCAACTGACAGCATGCAATACTGTTATCAAAGCACAAAAGAAGCCAAAGAAGAAACAGGCTTAGAAAAGGGGCTTGGAAGATTTGGAAGTGCCCAGGTGCAGAACTTAGACAAAAAATACAAGCAGAAAACTACAGGCAAACTAAACATAAAAATCAAACAGTTCCCTAATGCATTGTTTCTCAAACCCACTAGGTGGGTCGCAAGCCAATTTCAGATGGGTCGCATAGCACCTAATGCAGCTATATTGAAAATATGGGAAGATGGGATGCTGGAAAGGGGAGGGCTGTCTGGTTATTTTGCGTGTGTCATAGTTGTAAAAAGCCTTTTTTCTTTCTAATTCACTTTGCTATTGGAAAATGGCTGAGAAATATAGCTGCATTCTCAAAAAAGCAGCAGGTTCTGGCGTCACTTTGGCCATGGCATCACTTTTGGTGGGTCCCCAGACAGATTGTCATTCTAAAAAGTGGGTTCCAGTGCTAAAAAGTTTGAGAACCACTGCTCTATTGTGTTTTCATTCACTATCTGTATTTACTGTGGGCCTTAGCTGTCCAGATGTAATTACAGCACCCTGATCCTAAGTGAGTTGGGTAGAAATGACCATGCACAGATTCACTCAGAGCCAAATACACAGGAGCATCCTTGGGCTTAACCTTAAGAAACCTAGGCTCAGGTATGTCATAGGTCTGTCCAATTGGGTGGTTGCCAACAACAACTTACATAGCCCTCTGATCTGCTCAGGTGAATTTGAATGCCCAGGTGATTGGCACATGCCAATTCCAGAAGATGGGATGGCTAGGATAAATGGTTATTGGTAACCCCAAACCATGACAGGCAATCCACCAACTGTCTGCTTGGCCATGTTGTCCTCTGCACTGATTTCGAAGAGCCACAATGAAACAGATGGGCAAAGAGAAGAGAGCAAAGGGAACTCAATAGAGTCAGTCAAAAAAAGGCACCGTAATACAGTCTGCTGACCCTAAGGGGTAGATCTTCAGGGGATGCAGGGATTACTGTGCTAAAATGGAGACTACCCTGTCCCCAAGAGTGCCCACCCAAACATATGTGCTGCTGTTGGCAGTTTTACATGTTTAATTCATTTGAACAGTAGCCAGGCGAGGAGGTTACAAATTTAATTTGTTGCTACTGGTTGTTACCAAGTATCTCCCTTTAATAAAGCAGATACGGAGCATCTTGAATTTTATCTCTGTCTATCAGCTCACATGTTTGGAGTGGGCACTTGGGGACAGGGCAGCATCACAGCATGTTGGAGAGCCATGTTAGAAGCAGTGTTGCTATAAATTGGAGGGTTCAATTGTGAGCCATAGTTTGCCCATGTTTGCTCTAGGTATTGGATGCATAAAATGCATTTAGATTTAGGTACTGGATGCATAAGATGTATCAGGAAGTGAGCAATGCAAAGGCTGCTCACACCCACTCCCTCAGAACAGGAATACCTCCCTTCCACAGAGAGGAGAAAACCTCTTTGAAGAGGCATTTCTTTCATTCCTATGGCAACTGCATAGTTTTTGCCTGCTACAGGCGACTTCCAGTGGCATAGCCCCACTGGAATTGCCTCCACAAAGGCAATAACCTACCCCAAATAAAGTTATTGCTTATCCACTAGTCATAGCAAATTTCATTATTTTTTGCTTTAAACCTGCCCTCAGCTTATCTAAGAGATCGACTAATAGCTGAATATCTATGGTAATTCTTCAAAATAATAGTAACAGTTTGTTCTTGAGCCCTTTCCTAATAACCCTAGCATGGAATGTGCTTTCATCACTGATTTTGCACAGAGTGTCAACACTTTCTGTGGGCTGTCCACCTTGACCCCAGATATCTCTTTCCTGGTTTGTCCCTGACATATCAATGTATATGTAAAGTGGGAGCTTTTCTGTCCTCTTATGCTTATTGACATTGAACTACATTTGCTGTGGCTCTTTATTCACCCAGTCTCTTCACAATATGCTTTGTTTTTAACCACTCTGAATACTTTGGTGTCATCTCCAAACTTGGCAACTTTGTTGTTTACTCCTAACTACAGGTAATTTATGAACACGTTCAAAAGCACTACTTCCAAGACAGATCCTACACTATACCCCAGTTACTTGTGGCATTTTGACTGGTATTAAAAATTGGGTAATTGGGTGGATATTTTTTCCTTGTAATAAGGGTTGCTTTCTAGACTCTCAAATGTCATACTTCTGAAAGGTTGGCCTCTTTTTTTCTCCAGGTCAGAAGACATGCCTCCATTTACATGGCATCTTTCCCTACCTATATGTGCCATATGATGGTTATGGACAGCAACCAGAACATTATCTTCGTCATTTGGCGTTCAGCATTGACAGAGCACTCAATGTAGCTTTAGGAAATCCATCCTCTTCTGTTCAGCACGTGTTCAAAGTGTCACTAGTATATGGAATGTAAGTATAGTTTTATTCTTTGTAACATTTGGTGTGCTTTTCTGCTATTATCAACATTGAAAGAAACTGATTAGTTGTTAAAGCACTGTTGAATAATTAAAGGTTTTGTGAAAAGATTTTGACAATGCATTGTAGTGTCTTCACACAAAACCCTTTTCCTTCCCCTCCTACCACTAATCCATTTCAATTCCTCCCGCCCCAGCAGCAGTATATTTGTACTTTAGGTGCCAATAAGTAATCCAGAATGAAAATCTGATGTCCTTAGAGTAGTTTAGAGGTTCTGCTGATATCGCCATCTGCAGTGTTGACAGTCATTTTTCCATCTGATAATTGCCTTCCCGCCCTTCTTTCTCTACTAGAAAATATTGAATGCTTGTATTTTCAGTATTCATTTCAGTTTAGCTTCAATGAAACAGCATCCAAATGAGTCCTTAATATTTTGGTATATATGAAAGGCAGAGCAAATTATCCCTTGTGTAAATGGGATATTTGGAGGAATTTGTAGGTGGAGAAGACATATGTGAATGAAAGATAGAAATTTAACTATGCTGAGGAAGATAGTGAATGTCAGTCTTCTATGGAGTACAGTCTGCCTTCTTTATCCATGGGGGTTCTGAAAACCATGGATAGTCAAATCCGCTGGAGAAAAAACCCAAATTCCTTTAAATAGCCATTTAAAATCTGTTTTTCTTACCATTGCTTGTTATGTCGCTCTCCCGCACTACAGTCTCCAGGGATGAGAACACGTATTTTCAGATTGCACTGGGACAAGCAATCCCATCCCTTCACCCTGGAGCGTGAAAGAATGCAATGTGAAAGTAATTAAATGCTTCTGCATTGCATTCTGGGGCAACAAAGGGTAGAATCGCTTGCCTTGGCACAACCCGGAAACAGCTTTTCTAAACTGCCGAAGACTGCCTTCCAGTCTGCTGCACTACAAAGATAAGGTAAGAGGTTTTTAAACTGCTATTTAAAGGAGCCCTTTTTTTTCTTCAGTGGATCAGCAGGGCTCTTCTCACTCATGATGGCCATCTGTGTTGAGTCAAATCTGTAGATGAGATGTCTAAATTTGAGCCTATAGTTAGGGATGGGTTTTTTGTTGATCAACACAGAATGTGAAATAAAACAAATTTCCATTCAAATTGCGACAGAGCACCATATTCGCATCAACATACGAAAAAGCCCCCATTTAACCAAATAACACCACATTTGCTTCCTTTTGAGGAAGTAATTTTTAGTAAGGCAGCCAGCCGCCCTCTCCCTGAACATTTCAGATGCAAAGTGGCTGAGTAAACTTGCTGCAGGGTATTCGAGTGTGAGGCAGCAGGAGGGGGAAGGGAGAGACAAGTGACAACGCTGCTCTGAGCGCCAAAAATTCCTGCCACTGTGGTCTGTGGAAGAGTTCCTGTTGTGAATTTGTGGTAATTATAGCAGAGTTGGAGGCTCGCGGA
>JAJKFI010000049.1:7893976-8017633 GCA_029204185.1 Lerista edwardsae | reverse complement strand
ATGCCAGTTTCAACCAGTTCTGGAGTGTGTGGTGTGAAACTGCAACAGTTCCCCCAACACGATTTTTGAGAACATACCTACAGCACCACAATCAAGGGTATGTTTGTTGCTTTCATGCTGTTTTTTTCTTTTAACCCCTTCCTTATCCTGAATACCAACAAATGTGTTGCTGTTCCCTTAATGCCTGCAGGCACTTGGTTCTAGCAATCAACTCCACCCACTGTTTGACTTAAATTAACCACCTTTTAAGTTAGCCTAGGGACGTGGTGGCACAATGGACTAAACTGCTGAGCTGTGAGCTTGCTGACCGGAAGATTGGCAGTTCAAGATGGCGTGACAGAGTGAGCTCCCGTTGCTTGTCCCAGCTCCTGCCAACCTAGCAGTTTGAAAGCATGTAAAAATGCAAGTAGATCCATAGGTACCACTTTGGTGGGAAGGTAATGGTGTTCCATGCACCTTGGCATATAGTTATGTCGGCTACATGACCACAGAAACTTGTCCTCTGACAAACGGCGGCTCTTTGGCTTAGAAACGGAGATGAGCACCGCTCCCTTGAGTCGGTCACAACTAGGCCATTTGGTCATAGGGAAACCATTACCTTTTTAAGTTAGCATAAAGGATTCCATCTGATTTGGCAGCACAATTCTATGCCTATCTACTCAGAAGTAAGTCCCATTGTGTTCAATGGCTTACTTCCAGGAAAGTGTGTATAAGATTGTAGCCAGAGTGTAAATTGTAAATCTGCAGACTTACAAGTAGTACACTTACAAGTAGTTGTAAGGGGGTATACAATTATACTCTGGATATCCTGTTTGCAGTATATTGCACTTGTATTACTTCAATAAAGCAATATTTTTGGATGTTAACCTTGGGCTTTATGTTATGGATGTTAACCAAAAGACATTTGTCTTTTTTTCCTGCCCTCATCAGAGTGTTGAAGAAAAAAAGAGTACTATGACAAAGCACCTAATTAATATTAGCAATATTTAGCAATAATATTAGCAATAATTAATATTGCTTATTGTGCTTTGCATCGTTTGTACAATTTTGAATAAGAATTTGGATAAAAACACATAACATTGCAATTTGCTATTTTAATCAAGACATTTTGGAAAAAAAATATCACCAAAAAATCCCATCCCTACCTATAGGAATTCTTCAAACCTGCAAAAGTGTGGAGTGCAGTGGAGAAATGGCAAGAGAAAATGTACCAAACCAGCAATGTTTAATAGATGGTACTTTGCCACACCTTCTATTTCAATATAGCAATATGCACGTGTTTATGGATGAAGTATGCATTCAAATATAGCTGCAGTACATCTCTTGCATCTTGGTCTCTTGCCTTCTAGTGGTGTAGTGATAAACTGTTTCCTGAATACCTCTTTTCCATTCTTGCACATTGATTATTATGAATGTGGGGGCAGAGGGATGCAGCATTCTTCACAGCTGCAAAGCTAAAACTGCAACTGGAACCACTGAGTACATGCATTTTCTGTCTCTTCCTAGCAAAGCCATCATGGTAGAAAGTATAATGTGACACGACATGATGCTACCTGGCTGCTTTAAGCTTTGCTGATTTTTATGGCCTTTGCAGCTTCTATTTGAGCATGTGATAGTTAAGAATACCCATTATGGGGAAGATGAGTGGAGGAATAAAATATTTTCTTTATCCCTTCCTAGTAAGCGCTACTAGTGAAGCATCTATTATAGTGTTATTCAAACCGTGGTTGATCATGACCCACTTGGTGGATCATGACCTGTTGTCAGATGGAAAGCATCTTGGAAACCGCAGATCTTACTCTTATATTCCTTTTGTGAGTGTTAACAGTTGGAATTTTCAAGTGAGGGCTTTTTAAAAATTTGTTTTAGTTACTGCTTTTTCATATTACTTTGTCCTAATCTTGCTTCCTGTCAGGGATGTTTCATGGTTTTACAGTTGTTGCAGTCCAAGAATGCCAATTTGCATTTCAGGAGTGTCATTTTATTATGTTACAATGACAGCACTTCCTGCTTGATGATGTCACTTCCTGCCACCACATCACTTCCAAATTAATGACATCACATCTGGTGGGTCCCAACACAAGTGCCCTTCTAAAATGTGGGTCCTGGTCTAAAATGTTTGAATACCACTGCTCTATTAGATTGAAGCTTCATGACACATCAGAACACTATATGCTTTTCAAGTTGCTAGCCTTCCCTGTTAAATCAAGAAAATCTCCTTTTGATTTTTTAAAGTGATCAAAAAACACTTGATTTTTGCATGCCAATGAAATATGCTTGCTGAGTCAAAAATTTGAGGAACCTTTTGTTAGTCATAAGAAAGGAACCTATGCAGAAGCTACTTTTTGCTTTAAATCTATTTTACCTGTTCTATATTGTGTATATCTATAGTGTTTTTGTAATTTCTGAGAGCTGTATTTGTCTTTTGTGTTTTCATTAAACATACGTACAGTGGGGGAAGCCACGTGTGTATATGCATTAATTTATAACTGTTCGTTGAAGCTGGAAAAACTTCACAATAGATCAGTTCCATAATTCTAGATCACCTAAAGAATGATACTCAATGATATAATATCTTTTTGTTTTCCAGGCCTTTTTATGGTTTTCATGAAAAGGAAAGGCAGTTCATGAAGATCTACCTTTACAACCCTGTTATGGTGAAAAGGTGATAACGTACTAAACATCTGATATATACTTTTTTGTTAATGAAGCAAAGTTAGTGTTAGTTTTAGTTAGCGATATCTCTGTTTTTGTTAGTGATCTCTGTCTGAATTGATATTTAGTAAAAGTAAATTACTGTAATGTGCTATAATGGGCAATTCAGTAGCTAGTGCTTGTTGCTGTAGTCTGCCTGATTACTGTAATTAGATGATAGTATATGCAACCAATATGGCATTAAAATGCTTGTTCTTATCTTTTTAAAGCAATGTATCTTTGAGATGGCTTCTCCCAGTAAGTGCCCACTCCCCTTTTGATCTCATTTACAAGAGCCTTGCTCCATATTCCTTGCTTTTGGAAAGTTCTGTTGACGTCTGTGAGCTGGGCTGGCTTTAAGTCAATTAGACTAATGGCTCCCATTGGGCCCTGCCCTAGGGTAAAAATAAAATCAATATTTTTACTAAATCATTTCAAAGTCACTAAAACAAATGGTTTTGTAATTACAGTTGGGCCTAATTATCTGCAGATTTGGAACCTTTGCATTTGTTTCACCGTGGGTACCAAACCTCCAGATTAGGCCCTGCCCCAACTCTCCAAACCTGACCAGAGCTGTGCTCCAGTCAAATATGCTGGGCTTTTTGAGGCCCACCAAGGCTCTGTGCATGCCTGCCTGCAATCTCAGAAGGCCTCAGAAAGACTGTTCAGGGAAAAAAAACACTGTATCTGGTTTTTGGCAAAACCCAGAAGTGACATTTTTAATCCCTTTAATGCCTCAGAAAGTCCTCCAGACCGGACTAGAGCACAGTTCTGGTCAGGTTCAGAGAGTGAGAGTATGGGCAAAATCCATGGGTTTCATTACCCATGGATTTTTTTAATTCATGGGGGTTCCATGAACAGAACCTCCACAGATAAAAAGGCTCTACTGTGTTCACTTTTCAAAGCTAATCTACACGCGTTGTTGTAGGCTTACTTGTATGCAATTTTACATTCAAATGTGCTTAAATCCATTTGGTCAATTAACACTCATGCATTTTTTAAGCACACATTTTGATTGCTTTCCATTCTAGCATAAAGTCTATAATAATTTTTTATTATATCTCTAAGGTTTAACAGACCTTGGTTGTGAACCTGGGGCCCCGGAAGGAATGTTTCCAATTGGGCCCCACAGCTCTTAAGGCCGGCCCTGTCTGTGAGAAGCAGAGCATTCTCGATGGTTGCCCCAATTCTGTGAAGGGTTAATTTCCCTCAAAATGTATTTTTGTTCTCCTGTAAGACTGACTACTTGTATTTAGAAAAGCCTTTAGCTTTTCAAATGAAGCTCTTAAATAACAAAACTGTAAATGGCCCCTCAAAGCACCTAATTTGATAGAAACCATGATAGGGGCTAAGTGCAAACACTCCCCTATTCCCCCCATCATGGTTTTGTGGTCACACACACACACACACACACACACACACACACACACACACTCTATACTAGTTCAAAAAGAGAATAAAACAGCTAACTTGCATGTTCTTTAAAACTTGTAGTGTGGCCCTTAGAGAAGCAGTGGGCTATGAAGAAATGAAATGAAGGCTTTGTGGGAGAGACTTTGAAAAATATTTTGAATTTGTCAGAAATAAGGATAAAGTTTGAAAAATGCAGTGGCACAGTTTCTATTTTTCTTTGATATCTAGAATGTGTCTATGCATTTCTATGAAGAAAAACAATGTTTAGGTAAAGAGTTGTAGTAAGTGTCTTATACCCAGTATTTGTGTTTAAACCAGAGATCTTCAAATTTTTCTAGGGCCACATCGCATATTTTACACACTTTCACCAGCTGAAAAAATCAGTTTTTAAATGAATAAATAGTTTTACTTGGATCTTTTTTGTAATCAGCATGTTATGATTCAGAACAAAAAATAAATTTGATAATTGCAAAGAAACAATGCTATGCCTAAAGTGAGAAATGCTATATAATGAGTAAAAATGTCAAACATTAGCAAATGCTCTAACAAAAAAAGTAGTTTGAGCTCGATAAAATCTTGTGGTGGGCCACATCTGGCCCCTGGGCCATAGTTTGGAACCTCATAGTTTAAACAGTCATTCATTTCATGCAGCTGAACAGATTCTCTCCCTCAAAAAAATTATTCTTGTTGTTGAGCATTTGTTATTTCAGTGCTATTATTGTGACCTTTTGTTTGCCTGGTTGCTACTGCTGCTTGGTTTTTCTTTTAATTTGCCCTCAGTCACCAACACTGCCAGTGTACTGTATTCGGCTGTAGTAACCACGTGATTTGTTTGTAAGAGTTTCTGAAATCAGTATGGCAGCAGTAGTGTCACATCATTGCATCTTCGACCAGATGGTCAAACATAGTAGCTTGAGCAAAGAGGCTAAAAATTGTGAAGTCACGTGGTTCAGAGACAAATACCATCAAATTAATGCTAATTTTTGACAAGAGTGACTAAAAATGGAATTGGCTTCTTGACATTCGTAAAAAGGAAGGTAGTTTCAATTTGGTCTGACTTAGGTATATTATGTCACTTTCAGGCATTTTTTAATGTAATACAAATATGAGTTCGAGTTTAGTATTCAGATTAGAAAGGTAGGCTCCCTTGATTGGAAATAAATTTGATTGCATTTTGATAGTTGAAGATTTCTTTCAAACTGTAGAGAACTTCAGAATTTGCGCAGTCTTTTTGTTTTTCCTAATAGCAGTTTCCATTATGAATTTTGCGGCAGTTCTACATAGGTGCTTATATCCCTATCTGTTGTTAGGAATTTGACAGTGCAATCAGTGTGCATATCTACTCAGAAATAAACCTGCTGAGTTCAGTGGAACTTCCAGGTAAATTTATAAAGCAGTGGTTCCTAAACCTTTTTGTCTGGCTCTTTGCCCTACTGGGCCATCTGCCGTGGCTCCCCATTAGTGCTACAATTCTATGTTGTATAGGATGCTGGTTTTTTGTGAGGGTTCCCTAGCTGGTATCCACAGCTCCCCAAGGAATCACAGCTCAGTTTTGGAACTAAATGTGTATAGGATTGTTGCCTTAAACTGTGATACAAAGTTGCTGTTGTGTGCATTTTGGTAAAGGGGGTCTGTGCACAAAAATGTCTCAAAAACATTGTCAGATGTATGCAAGTAATTTATTATTATTATTTATTTGATTTTTACCCCGCCTTTTTGCCCGGAGGCACTCAAGGCGGCATTACAATATAAAAAAGATACAATATAAAATTAACATTAAAAAGCAATTAAAAACAATGTTAAAAACAATACAATCAACAAAATTAAAACAGATACAATTTAAAAAACAACACACCCAGTGGATCATAAAATCAACTATAAAAATACACAAGCCAGCCAGCCAGCCTATAAGCTCTTTGGATCATGTTTTTTTGTGGGTACAAGATTTAATTATTTAAGCAATAATTTTAAATAGCCTAACACTCTATTTTGTATGCAGCTTACCTTTTACAAACACTAAGAAACTAAATATTGTATAGTATATTAACTTAGATTATTTAAAAATATGGTAACGATTTTGTTTTGTTTTTTAAACATAGAGTGTGTGAACTTCTGCAAGGTGGAGCCATAATGAATAAAGTTTACCAACCTCATGAAGCTCATATTCCCTACCTCCTCCAGCTCTTTATCGATTACAATTTATATGGAATGAATTTAATAACTTTGGGTGCTGTCAAGTTCAGAAAAGCAAAGAAAAAAGGTAGATCTAAAATGTAGTTCATTTATTTAAAACATGTTTTACAGTTTTAGATGGGAATCTCTGACAACAAAGATTTGATGAGTGTTGGCCAACAGTAGCAATGCCTGGGACCCTGAGATTTACCTGACATTCTCTGCTCTTAGCAAAAGGAAGGGATAGTTAAGCAGCACAGTTAATAGTGGAGAAACATTCAATACTCCTGAGGGGTCAGGAGGCAAAGGATAGAGACATGAAATGGAGAGGCAGCATCATGCATTGCAGCATGGAATTCCCTCTCTCCTCACTTTGCTTATCTGTGGGGTGCATTGTACTTGCTTCCCTCATTGGCATAGTAAGGAAGTTTTTCTAGTTGGCTGCATGTGGAGTCCTCCTGGCCTGAATACCTGCAATCATAATTCTCAGGAGAATTCAAAATAACTTGCCATATTAAAAAAAATATTGCATATGCATTGTGGTGAACAAGAGGTTACTTATGCAAAGGGGCAGGACAACATTTAAAGTGGCACCAGTATTCCTGTGACTGTGCTAGCATTGGGGGAGGGGGGAAAGGACTTTTTAGAAGACTTACCAAAGATTGCACCAGCCCTTCAGAGGTTGCAGGATCCTGCAAACCCATCTGCAAGCCTCCCTAAACCTCAGAAATGCTGTAGATCATGATTGCAGCCCACTTCCGGTTTTCAGCCAAAACCTGAAAGTGCATCATTATCTATAAAGCATTTTATAGATAATTTTAAATAGATAAAATAGATAATTTTAAAGTAGAATTTCTTCTACTCCTTGAAGACGGTATATAAAGTCCCCTTTGATTGGCAAAGGATTGCCTGCTAAACAAATGGGAGGACATTTGTGGCACATTCACTTTCAGCTTTATTTATTTATTCACATTGTAAGAAACAAAAAAGTAACTATTAGTTTAAAGCTGAAATACTTAATTTCTTAATCTTACATTTAATTAATGTAATGTAAGAAATACTTAGATTACTCTAAGTTATCTGAAAACAAAATTATCAGAACTAGAAAGCTCTTCTGTATTCTATTTATAGGTGATCCAACAGAAGAAATTGGATGTTGTGGAGATCATTTATCAGGGCATTCATCTACCACTACCCTTCTTCGTTGGGAAGATAATCGAATACCAAGGTTAATGCATCTCAAAACTACTTTAAGAAAAAGGATAATTCAAAGTTGAAAATGAATTTATATAGAATTAAATAAATTGCATGTGTTGCATAGTTATGTGTTACTGTTCAGTATTGCTGCAAGTTTTGATTAGTTTAACCAACTAAAGTTAGTGGAGATAGATTTTTAATCAGTGACACTTAAGTTGAATGTTACTCTTTGAAACAGTTTTGGTAGCCCATGAGTATGGTGAATGAAAAATAAGGCATCTGTGCAAATGTATGCTTAACGTACTTTGGAAATTGTGAGAGGGGGTTATCATATATAATCATGTACAAGTCAAGAAATTTATGCCTAAAAATTGACTAGAAAAACCTGGCTCTGACTTATATTCCGGGGAACAGTGCTTAATCAGTTCTAGCCTTGAACAGTGCTAAAAGGTTTGGGAACAGCAGGTTTAGTAGTTGCTTGTTATATTGCTGTTTTATTTTGTTTTTTCCCTGCACTTTAATAAATAGGTAGATGGTACAGTTCTTTGGTAACAATTACTGGTAGATTATTTGTCAGAATCTGGTGTTGGGTGAAATCAGACAAAATGATCTAATTTGAAGAATTGCAGATACCCCTAAGTTTTCCCCTCAACTTATCCAAGGGGCATGGCAAATTCCATGATTTTTGGCTTAAACGGTACCCTCGACTTATCCATGAGATCGACTTATACTCGAGTATATACAGTATATTTTGTCTTGTCTTGTGAGTTAATTTCGCTCTCCTGTCCAAGTATGGTTAGGCAGTATGTAATTTTACTCACAGGAATGGCTAGGTGGAGAGAGCACATGATCCCATGAATGTTTAATCTGTTAGGCACAGTTTAGAGTATGATCCTGACCAGAGAGCGTTCATTAATACTGACTTTTTAATGATAAAGGAATTGTTTTGGAAAGGAAAAATAAGCAAGTATTAACAATTTTTATTATTCTTAGTGTCCAAAGACCATTCTAGCCTATCAAAGTCCTTCTGGGCTATTGGTTCATGAGAAATAGCAATCATCTTTCTTTAATTTTAATTTAACTGCAGCTCTTTAATACTGGAAGGAGTTGAACCACAGAGTACCTGTGAATTAGAAGTGGATGCAGTGGCTGCTGATATTTTAAATAGGTTGGATATTGAAGGTAAGCCAATTTTTCAGGTGTAGCCATCCTGGGCATTGACCTCTTTGTTGTTTGTAGGATGCTTCGCTCAGTGAATCCTCAGTGGCATTTAAGACCTCAGAGTAAGCAATATAAATATTATAAGAGGAGATATATAAAAGGGGAGCAAACAGAAGTAGTATGTAGAAGAGGGTGAGGCTGTTTATAAAACATAAAGGTAAGGTAAAAGTTTCCCCACGACTGGATGGTCTAGTTGTGACCAGCTGTAGGGGGCGGTGCTCATCTCCGTTTCAAAGCCTGTAGAGCCGGCGTTTTGTCCAAGGACAAGCTTCCGTGGTCATGTGGCCAGCATGACTTTACGCCATAGCGCGTGGAACGCCGTTCCTTTCCCACTGAAGTGGTCCCTATTTATCTACTTGCATTTAGGTGGTTTCGAACTGCTAGGCTGGCAGGAGTTATATACTACAGAATTATATAAATCGTACAAGAATCTTGGAATATCATGTGAAAGCTCTTAATGTTTATTTAATGTGGTAATTAAATAATACGTATTACACTTTTTAAAATCCTTGTGGCATGAGCTTTGAGGGAGGCTTGGTTTGTGTACTAGAAAAGTTAATGCTTATGAATTCTACAACTTCCAGAAATGAGTAAGTATTTGACACTGTTAACTCAGCATTATAAACAGGTTGTGTATGTAAAAATGAGGTTAATTTTTATGACCAGCAGTGGCTATATTGGCACAAGTTTTAACATAAAAATACAGTATTAGATTTAATTAGCTTGAAACTGTTGACACTGATGTACTTTTACCTTCCCAGCTCAGATAGGTCAGAACCCAGGTTTACACGCAATATGGGAGGATGAAAAACAGCGTCGTAGAGAGAACAAGGAGTCTTCTCAGATTAGTCCGCCAAGCTCGCAAGGTAAGGAGAGACAAACTTATTTTTCGATCAGTCACTGAACATGATGCATGTATGACCCTATGCATGATGGGTCAGTACTTAAGAACATAGGAAGAGCCCTGCTGGATCAGGTCAAGGGCCCATCTAATCTGGCTTCTTATACACCACAGTGGCCTACCAACACTCAAGGCAACAGGATACCTGTACTTTTGTTATATTGTATTTTTCTTATAAGACTTGGATTTCTATGGTTAATTTTAATCTTGCTTCTTCTGTGTTTTATTATGAAATACTAACTTCATGAAATCTAGATAACAATGGATGTGATCCAACTGAAATTAAACCCCATCAACTTCAATGTGTGAAAATTAAACATGTGATTAATGCTTCTATTTTAAATTGTTCGGACATTAATGAAATCTTGACTAGATTGTGCCCAAATCTGAGATATAATACTGTTGATCGTTGCTGCCATGCTGCTTCTCTGTATTTCCATTTGTCTTATTCATAATTTTAATTTGATAATGTGTATCTTCAAGTGCAAATTACATTATTGTGAGAATACATTGGATATATAACCATATTGTAGAGAAAAATACAGTCTTTTTTTAATTGATTCAGGGCTTCTTGAAACTTGTAGGCATTTGTTACCTGCTCTGAACTTAGAGAAATTCTATAAAGAGACAGAATATGTGTTGATCAGTTTTAATTATTTACGAGTTCTCTTGGCCATCCTTCTGCTGTTACTATTATATATTAAACATCACAGTTAACACAACTTTTTCCCATTATTAAAGATCGTGAATTTGTGACTATCACAGAAAGTGAAAAAATGTTTCAAAAGAGACTTAAAGAAATTCTCAAGCAAAGAGATTTATCTGTGTAAGTATACATTTAACTCTTTATCTTGTTGGGTATTGAGCTTTACAATCATTTTGAAAGATTTTTTTTCATTAATTAGGACATTATCTGGATCAGTAGACTACAATAATGGATCACAAGAATTATCTACAGAGTTGTCATTACATTCTGTGGAATCATCACCTAAAGTTGCACCATGTTCACCAGCCTATATGGTGGAAGTACACAGAGATGAAGAGCTGAACAAAGGTTAGTAATATTGCAGCCCAATCCTAAAACTTTCCAGGGCTGATGCAGCCGTGGCAACAGGGTGCACACTTCATCCTGCAGTGGGGTTTATGTCATGGTGGTCTCTTCATTTGCTCCCTTATCTCAGGGCTGCATTGCAGCTGCATCAACCAACTGGAAAGTTGGTTAAGATTGGGCTGTTAGTATTTAGACCAGGAATTTCTAAACTCTTTAGTATGTGGGACACATCATATATTTTACACAAGTTTTATTTATGAACGAATGAATAAAATTTCAATGAATGAATAAGTTTTACATGGACTCTTTTTTTGTAATTAGTGTATGATTCAGAACAAAAGAGAAATGCTTACACTGAGCATGGCATTGTTTCTTTGTAATCTTCACATTTCTCTTTTGTTCTGAATCATATGCTAATTACAAAAAACCACTAAATAAAATGTTGGCTGGTTGGTTGGTTTTACTTGTTTATGAGCAACGTTTTTTTATGTGGAAGTGCCAGGGATTGAACTTGGGAGCATTCAAAATGTGTCCTCTAACTGTATATAGCTTCTGAACACAAAATGTCTTCAGCTGTATGTTTTGAAAATCTTATTTGCATAATTTGAATACAGTGGGCCCTCAGTATCTATGGTGGATCTATTCCAGGATCCTCTGAGGGTCCTGATTTCTGCAGACAATCAAATCTGCAGGAGAGGAGGCTGCCAGCAAACTAGAAGTTCCTCTCTGAAGCCTTTGGGAAGTCTTCTGAGGCACAGGGAGGCCATGCACAGCCTCTCTGCACCTCAGAAGGCCTCAACTGGACTCAAACTGGAAGTGTCTTTTTCCAAGTCTGCTGGAGGCCTTCTGAGGCCCAGGGAGGCCATGCATAATGTTCTCCATGCCTCAGAACACCTCATGGGCATGATTAGGTCTTTGAGGCCCTTCAGATGCAGGTTCAGCACCTGTGTTGGGTCAAATCTGCAGAGTCCATAGTATGTCTATGATCCAATTAAGATATCAATCAATCAACAAGTACTTACATTGCTTTTCAACACAAGTTCACAATGTGGTTTACAGGCAAATAGTAATAATAAATGGCTTCCTGTCCCAAAGGGCTCACAATCTTAAAAAAAATGCAAAACACCACCAGCAACAGCCAATAGAAAAGGCACTGCACAGTGGTGAATAGGGACAATTACTCTCCCCCTGCTAAATATAAGAGGAACACCACTTGAAAAGTGCCTCTTGCCCAGTTAGCAGGGGTGATATAACTTAGATACAACTTTAAACTGTTGTTTGTGCTATGTGAAAAAGTTTTCAAGCTGTGTACTCTTCCCCTTTCACACACAAGGAAAGGAGAGGGAAAGTGTCTTTTCACTTTTAACACTTTGCAGCTCTCTTATGTATGATCTTGAGGGGAAATGGTTTGTTTAATTAGAATAAACCAGGGTATCAAACCACATTTTGGTTTTGATACCTTGGGTTCTCAATATAAGCTAATACAGCTTCTTAAATTTATATGTAATGGAATGCTGTGGCTTGCTTTAAAAATGAAAGCAGTAACTTTCACTCCTTGTGGTTGAGGGAGTCATCCCACCAATGAGCCACCCCACCAATGGCTCAGAATTATAATGGTAAATCTTATATTATTATAGCACTAAGCCTCTTAATTGCACCAATATTGATAGCCATGAACAATTTCTAGAAGAAATCATATTGAAAGTTGACGTGCAAAGCTGTTAATCTCATTTTTAGAAGAATACAACAGAACATACAAAGAAGAGGATGCACTTATTAATGAAGAAGCTATTTTGAATATAATAGAAAATAGTCAACATTTTCAGCCTTTGTCTCAGAGATTGAATAAAACCCCAGTGTTCAGTAAGTACAGTCCAGAAATATATTAACCTTTTTCACAGACATAAAAGTTGTTTTTCACTGTGCTGGAAGTTAAACTCCCTAGTCTAGACAGCCTACGAAAAGCATTTGTAATTTATTTGATACTCTAAAATTTAGCTTTTAGTGAATTGCTACATGCCCTGTTTGCTGCTGCTAATAATACTTATACAGATGGACCTGTGATATCCACAGACTTGCGACCCATGGATTTGAATCTGCGGGTTCCAAAATACTTTATTCATATATGAAGGAGATGGCTATTTAAGAAAAAGAACAGAGGCATAACAATTTATCTGAGCTCAGAAAGAAATTGAATTTTTTAATGAATCATCTTAAAATCTGATTTTAAAGAATATAAAATACTTTTAATGAAATATAATTTGTATGTCTGAATTTCTCATTTTGCTACAGTGGATAATAGTGCTGACCAAGCCATGGTACATCTCTTAGCTGGTTTGGAGGAGGATGAATATGAAATTGGACGGCAAAATACATTATCGCAACATTTTTCTTCTGGAATCTGTAAAAATTCACAGAACAGTGATGATGAAGAAAATGAGCCGCAAATTGAAAAGGAAGACATTGAACTCAGTTTGCTAATGTCCCAGCGGTGGGACAGTAACACTAATGATGCCAATGCAAAGAGAAGGTATGTTCTGTGTTTGGGGAATTGTAGAGCTGAAGGAACCTAACAATCTTATTCTAGAACAGGGGTTTGCAAACACTCTTCCCCCAACTGAGTGGTGCTTACTGTTCTGTGGAGGCGCCACTCCATTTTCAAGCTGAGCTGATGGCAAGAACACTCTGGGCAGTCATGTATATGCCTGGTGTCCCAGAAGGCTATGCAACAGGATGCCAGGTATAGACATGATTGCCCAGAGCTTCCCTGCAACAAGTTCAGCTTGAAAGTGGAGCGGTGTTTAAGTGCCACTCGGGATGGGGAAGAGTTTTCTGTAATGCAGTGGTTGCGAGTTTGGTGATTGCTGTTTTAGAACAACACTGGTGCAGTGGTGGCCTAGGGTGTTGCAAAAGCACTGTAAAGCATTCCATAACACCCTGGATGGGAATAAGCTGTGCCAATGGGAAAACCTTTGCTGTTCCACCAGTGCTGGATCCAGATAGCACATCTATCGGAGCAAGTAAGCACCCACTAGGCAGTGGGGTTGGTGAGAGGAGGGCAAGGAGGGGGTAGGTGGAAACGGGCCAGATTGGTCACTGGAGTCGGGTGGGATCACACCGAATCCTATTCCTCCTCTCAGGCTTGAAAGCCTGACACTTCTTGGATTTGTTCTGGACATTTGGCATGCACAGATCAGAGTTTCCCTGTTGTTCAGGCTGGGCTTCACATGGGGTAAAGTGACAAATGCTGCTTGCCAACATTGGATACAGCGTGTGCCCTGTGGTCCTGCTGCACCACTGCTAGTTAGGATTTGGCTATAATTTATCTTATTTAAGGACTGTATACCCAGCCTTTTCCATGCCAAAGCAAATGCCCAAACCGGCTTATAAAGTTTCATAGTAACTGTACACAAACAATGAGAAAAATTGTTCATAAACAATAAAGCCATTGGGGGTAATAATTTGGTCCAGAGAAAAAGAGAGAGGCAGCCGAACCAAAACACTACTACAGAGCCACAGATGGCAGGCACCAACCAATTCACCCAAACACCAGGTTAAAAACAGAAATGTTTTGAGCCCTTGCAGAAAATCCATGAGGGAGGTGTTAAGTTCTTAAATCCTCTGGTAGGGAGTTCCACTATTGTCGTTCCATTACAGAGAAGTCACCCGTGCCACCATCCCTCTAACTCTGGATAACATTGAGTAAATAATTGGCCTATTCTGAGCTATGCACAACTTTTTAAAAAAAGTATATTTAGGTGTCTAGGTTAATATACTATGAAGAGACATGTCTGTAGAACAAGATCTGTTATGCAAATCCCAATGAAGGAAGTATGGGCAAAACAGGCACTTTGTGAAGCCAGGGGTACAGTGCCAGCTTCTTGCAGCTCTACAAGATCCAAGATATTGCTCTGTGTATTTTGTACAGAACCATGAAAGTAAATAACCAAGCTAATGCATTTTAGAGTCATAATTTGGGTTTTTTATTTTAAAAGCAGAGGGGCACACTAGCACAAATAGTTATAGTTTTGCTTGGTAAAAGGCATCTTTCTAGTTTTGTCTTACTAGTTTTCTCCAGAAACCATGGCTTGAAGTGAGTTTCCAAACTCGGGGGGGGGGGATAAATATAGTTCAGGTTGGGGTACACTCACAAGAAGGTTGAAGGAGGAGTGTAGTATGCGTGCTTATTGCACATTCCTAGTCTCCAAACTATACTTTGGATATTGGGGAAAATGATGTCTGAATTGAGCCTGGGGCATAAGTATCCAAGTGACTCAAGTTGCATAATTTGGTTTTCTTTGGCCCTGATCATATTCCTGACCGGCCTGCGTGATGCAGAGGCGCTGATGCAGCCTCCACTGCGTCCTGTAGGCCGGCTGGGGAACTAGTCAATGGGAGAGAGGTAAGTAAACAAGCTTTTTACTTCTCCATTCCCTGATTCCCAGTGGGCCTACTCAGATCTATGCCAGCTATTTTGTTAGTGTAAATCTGTTAGGCTAAAGGTGGGGTATCAGGCGCATGGCAGGTACTGCAGATCTCACTAATGCCGCTGTCGCCAGGATCTGCCCTTGGCTCAGCCCTATCTCTGCCTCAGTTCTCTTCCACCACCAACCTACCTTTGTTTTTGGCTCGTCTCTGGCCTATTCATGTTGGTGCGGGGTGCTCTGGCTGCTGTGCTGTTGGCAGTACTTCACACAGTGTTGGAGCAGTTCGTGCGATTCATATAGGAAGGCAGATTGTGAGATCCTCCAGCATATCAAAAGGTTAGAATTGGGCCATATCACACTGAGTTTTCTTGTTCTAGATTTTTTGTGTCCTGGACACAATTTCTTGTATTTAATTTTAAATTTCGTAATGTAGGTGCGTATTTAGCAATCTGAAATATTTGTGTTTAGATAGCTAAACAGATCAATTGATCAGAGGTTTATAGAAGCTTTGCTTTATTCTGTAGAAAGTCAATATAATCTTTAGTACAGAGCATTAGTGCTGATTAAGTTTTGCCTGTGTCATGAACTTATTGCATGGCCCCTAGGGGGGAGAGACAGTCTAATGTCAAACTGACTTTGCTTTGTTTGTCTTGTACTGTTAGAAAGTTGGTTCAACTGCTGCACTATTGCAGGTTAGAGAGATGGCCTTGGAAAAATAACACAAGCAAAGGGGGGGTACAGTTCACAAGAGACCAGTATTTCACTTTGGGATTACCACCAGTCAATATTCCCTGCTCACTGAACGGCTCCCTCTCTTACTATGCTTGATTTTTGGAATTTCCTCATAGTCACCTTCCCTGGTGTTATTAGTTAGGGCGCAGGCCCTTTTTTGCAGGGAGGAAAAATTTCAGCGACAGTTCCTAAGGCAAGATTGCACTGGCGATTGGAGCTGTGCCAGGAAGTTTCAGTACCAATGTCTGTCCAATTAACATCAAAGCCCTCTCATAGCATTTATCACATTTTATTGTGGTTTCTGCTTCTTTTTCAGCTTTGCCCAAAAGGGCTTTAGCTTTACTAGTACCCTTATCACAGTGCCAGTAGAGGGCTATGATGGGAGCTGATAGGTCTCGTTTACATTGGTTTTTTCAAGGCCGTCTCTCTAACTTGACAATGCAGTGGTTGAAAGTAGCAGTTGGCACTAACGATTACAGCAGCTTCTGCGGCCTGACAGAGCCTTCCAGTGAGCTAGGAATATTGATTGGTGGCAAGGACCAGGTAAAATACTGGTTTCCTGTGAAATATACCCTCCTTTGCTTCTGTTATTTTTTGATGCCATCTCTAATCCAGCTATTTTCAACCAGTGTGCCATAGTGTGGTGTGCTGTGAATGGTCCTTAGGTGTGCTATGGGACTTTGGATGATGATGATTAGTTGTAGGGCCATTGGAGGATTGAGAATATGAGCCTCCCCCCACACACACATACACACAAGCATCTTTGTCAAGAAGTTGATGGTGTGACTTGACAATTTTAATGCCTTGTCAATGTGCCGTGAGATGAAAAAGGTTGAAAATAGCTGCTCTAACCTGCCATAGCACAGCGATTGAGCATGGCAGTTGGCGCCAACATTACAGCAGTTCCCAAGGGAGCCATTCAGTGAGCTGGGAATATTGATTGGCGGTAAGGATAAGATGAAATACTGATCACCTGTGAAATGTATCCTCCTTTGCCTGTGTTCGTTTTGGATGACATCCTTCTAACCTTCCATAGCACAGCACTTGAAAGTGGCAGTTGGCACCAACGTTACAGCAGCACCCAAGGCCTGAGGGAGATGTTCAGTGAACTGGAATATTAATTGGTGTTAAGAACAGGGTGAAACACTAGTCTCCTGTGAAATTTACCCTCCTTTGCTTGTGTTATTTTTCAAGGCCATCTCTCTACTATACCAGTTGAGAGTGGCAGTTGGCACCAACATTCTAACAGCTCCAAGATCTGGACGTTAGGTGAAAATCTTGATTGGTGATAAGGACAGGGTGTAATAATTTTTCTGTGAAATTCACCTTCCTTTTCTTGGGAATTATGCTTTCATAATTCAAGAGTCAATTCAGAGCTTCATCCAGCTGCTTTGAAAAAAAAATCCCATATCTGTTGTTAGAACTATGATGGAAGAAATGGTCACATCTTGCCAGTTGCAGGTGGGCTCAGAGCCACAAATTAAGCAGAGAAGTCACATGCCTTTTAGGAAGCAGCGGGCTACAAGGCAATAAAACATCAGCAGTAGATTCTCTTCAACCTGTAGTTCTTCTTTTGGGAGTTTTCCCAGCTTCTCCTGAGGGATCTCCAAATATGAAAGGAGATACATTTGGAAGCAAAGGTAAAAAGCGCAGGCAGCAGGTTAAAACATCAGCTGAGTGCTTGGATTCTAAAATTTCAGAGAAGAGGGTAAAACAAATTGTATTTTTAGGTCAGTGGACAGAAGTAGGAATCAGAGCTCAACTGAAGATGATGGCTCTTCAGAGGACGAAATGGATTGGAGTGGTAACAGTTTGCTTCTGGCAAGCCTATCTATACCTCAGTTAGATGGAACGGCAGATGAAAACAGTGGTAAGTATAATATAAACATTCTACAAGGAATCGGACTGGATATTTTGATACAAGAAAGGAGAAAGCAAAACTAGTGTGCTGTGGAATCAGTAGGATTCCAAAGTTGTTTTAAATACCTAGTGCTAGTTATCACTCCGTGTAAGTTATCAGAATTCTCAACACAAATTATTTCATCTGTTTAAACAATCCATTTCTCTGATTGTAGGATATTCTACAGCTGCTGCCAGCTTTACTGAGAGAGGCTTAGAGGTTAAATCAAACTGGCTGCATGAGTTGCATAAACAGCTGTGAAGATTTAAATTCTGTTTCAAGTTCACAAAAAATATGGGTTATTCATTATCGGTCATTTTGAGATTCTCACAATTCTGTGGAGAAAAGCATAAAAATAGAAAGGAGCTAAGTGGTTATAAGGAGCATATTCCTTTGGTTTTGTTCTAAGTTTTTCTTCCATCTGAAGAAGTCCTTCCCAAGGTGCAAGGAAATCATAGAATACAATTCCCCTTGTACTCCTGAATGACTACTACATTAAGGCATGTTATCTGAGAGAAAATGATTTTAAGAGTTGCTTGTCATGTGTTCTATTCTAGACAATCCTTTGAACAATGAGAGTTCCCGAACCCACACATCTGTAATTGCAACAAGCAAAACATCTGTAAAGACTTCAGTTTTTCACAAAGATGCTGCTACTCTAGAAACTCCATCTTCTGCTAAGATTACCTTTCAGTGTAAACACACAAGTGCCCTTTCATCTCATATTTTGAATAGTGATGACTTGGAAGGGCTGTCTCAGCCAAACAAGATAAACACAAGACCTGAATTTCCAGTTCATCCTCTTACAAAGGAAAGCACTTATAATATGAAGTACCCGACAAACTTCAACAATATCCTCCATTCTGAGAATTCACACAAGGAAAGTAATAGTGAACCATTTCCAATCTTGTGTGATACAGCTTATGAAGATACTTCAGTAAACAGACACTTGCCTAACAGAAAGTACACTGGAATCAGAAAGCCTACAAAGGATGTGTATATGCATATGAATAATCAAACTGGTGAAAGTGTTTTGGTTAAAAATTCTAACTTTTCAGATGTGGGCCAGACCAAAAACAAAATATCCTCTGAAGAAAATAAAAAAATCAGTAGCACAAGTATAGATAGCTTTTTTCCAGCACCAGAATCTGCATCTTGCTCAGAAGATAATCGAACTATCATTCATCCTGCTGAAGGTAGTGCTGATGAAGATAGCCTTAATAACCATAAATATGAAGAATTTCAGGAGCATAAGACTGAAAAAACAAACCTTAATCAGCAAGCAGCACATTATATGTTTTTTCCTAGTGTTGTTCTTTCTAACTGCCTCAGTCAGCCACAGAAGTTGGGTCCTGTGACGTATAAACTGCAACAGAGCAAAAAACAGTCTAGGTTAAAAATAAAAAAGAAATTGAGTCTTGGCGGTCAGCCGCCTATAAGCATCAGTGATACTGCGTCCACAAAAGAAAGCTGCCATGTACAAAGCAATGCTAGTAGTAACATTCCTGGTAAAAACAGTTTGTTACTGAATGATATTGTTCAAGTTCCTCATGGTGCTTTTGAAAACAAAATGGCTGTGGATGGTAGCAATTGTATGGACTGTCATTTTGGAGAGGGAACTAGAGAATCGGAGCAATCATTTGGGCTGTGTGGAAATAAGTACACGCTCCGAGCTAAGCGCAAAATAAATTATGAAACTGAAGACAGTGAATCTAGCTTTGGTGTGAACAGTTCAAAAATTAGCCTACCTCATTCTTCAGAAAATGATGAAAATTTGGAACGGTCTAAAAAATCTCGAAAACGAAGAAAACTTTCTAAAAAATTGCCACCTGTTATTATAAAATATATTATCATTAATAGGTTTAGAGGGAGGAAAAATATGCTTGTTAAACTGGGGAAAATAGATTCTAGCGAGGAACAAGTTATTCTTACAGAGGAAAAGATGAATCTCTATAAAAAACTTGCACCTTTAAAGGACTTTTGGCCAAAAGTTCCTGATTCTCCTGCAACCAAATATCCTATTTATCCATTAACACCAAAGAAAAGTCACAAAAGAAAAGCAAAGTGTAAAACTACCAAGAAAAGGGTTGGAAAACTGCAAAATATGGATAATAAAAATATTAAAAGAACACTATATTTTAGAAAAAGAACACATGCTTTTCTTTGTCCCCCGCTACCATCATATAGTACAGAAGCTGAAGACTGTGACTTGAATTATAATGATGTTATGTCTAAATTAGGTTTTCTTTCAGAAAGGAGTGCAAGTCCAGTTAATGTATCTCCACCTCGTTGCTGGTCTCCCACTGATCCAAATGCAGAAGATATGACTAATCTAGAAAAAGACACTTTGGTGTTTAAAAATGCAAGCACATATAGCAGGAAGACTGTTAATCCCTGCCTAGGAAAACGTAATCCATCAACAACTCAGGTTAAGAAACGTAAAAAGCAATTTGCTAGTGCTACTATAAGAGGTCATAAAAAGATCAAGAGTAATCTGACTAATAAACCAGGAAATGATGTGAAAAAGAAGCCAAGAGCAAAACAGAAACAAAAACTGGAAAAAGTGTCAAAGTTGCTTACAGTTACAGATGAAAAAAGCAGTGCTCCTCCTGCAGCAGAAGTTAAATTTATGCTGAAGCCTCATGATCTACCTGAGAATGCTCACAACCTTGGAAACTCACAGCCACTTTATACGCAGAAAGATGTTCCACCAACTGGCTATACTGCAGGACATCTACCATCGGCCCAGCTTCCATTGGCTGCTAATGCACAAGGAAATCCACTGATATATTTTCATTCATTGTTAGAAAATGAAAAGCCCATTGGGCACCAAGGTTCCCCCTTGTCACAAGAGGAGCTTCATCCAGCCATGGTTTCTGTGGTATCTGGAAGGGAAAAAACCAAAATAAATTTCCAAAGATCTAACAGTCAGAGTGGTGTATTTAGGATGAAAGAACCCAGCTTAATTCAAAATAATGTATTTGACCAGTCTAATCATATATCTCAGGTAGCATTGAATGCATACAGTTCTAAAGATATAATACCTAAAAAAGCAGATGAAATTACAAATCCACAAAGTAGACTTTTATCCCCTGTTGGAAAAGTAAATGAAACTGCTATTTCTTCAGACACAATGAGGACTGATCCAATTCATCCCACTAACTTTTTGCATTGTAAAGATAATCAGCAGCAGATAGTTTACCTTCCAGAAGCAACAAAGCATGATAATATTTCTGCTTTTTTTAAAACTTCTGAGGAAAGCCATGGATCTTTTCAGTTGCCAAAAAATTGCTTTGTAGCTTCTTTGAGAAGTCCAGTTAAAACAATAGGTTGGGAACAAAAACAGAGAGGATTTATTTTAGATATGTCTCATTTTAATCCTGAAAAAACTAAAAAACAAAAAACTCTGTCAGAAACAATCTCTCAGTCCAAAACTGATTCCCAGTGTAAAAGTAAGACTCTGGTAACGCCATCACCATTCAGTGAAGGACATACTGGCTTAGCAGTTCTGAAGGAATTACTGCAGAAAAGGCAACAGAAAGTGCATGTGAACAGCATACATGAACAATTATCAGTAAAAGCACAGTTGAACAGAAGTGTTTCCTACCCTCTTGATCAAAATAAATCAATTAAAAGATTACGTTCAGTCACATCACCAAGAAAACCTCGTATTCCTAAGGATAAAAAGTCTAAAGAAAAAACCCTCAAGCTTCTAAAAGATTCTGGAAAGCAGCAAAACAATATTAAGACTGCTATGTCTGTGGATAGCCCTGTTTTTTATTCAGATCCAGGTTTTGAAAGCTGTTACTCACTTGAAGACAGCCTATCACCTGATCATAATTACAATTTTGACATTAATGCCATAGGGCAGACTGGATTTTGTAGTTTGTATTCTGCAAGTCAGTTTGTCCCAGCAGATCAAAATCTACCACAGAAATTTCTGAGTGATGCAACCCAAGATCTTTTTCCAGGACACCTAGCAGAAACCGAACTTTTAAGTCATAGTAGCAAAATGTCCAAGGAAGAAAATCATTATTCAGACCCAACAACATGGTTACGATCTGGTCCCCTAAGTCCTCAACTTTTTGATAAAAGGTGCCTGGATAACAGTGAAAACTGTCTCCACAACCAGTGGAAAAATAATGTTCTTCCTTCAACATCTCAACCTAACTCACCAGTAAACATGCAGCAGACTGAAATGAGTCAGAAAGAGCAATTCCAGTTAGACAGAAATGCAGTGAAAAAGGGGATTTTTCTTAATCTTTCATCTCCCAATAACGATTGGAATCACAATCACTTTAGAAAGGACTCTACTTTTGAACCAAGTCAGTCCCTTGACTCGGTCAGTATCTCTTTCTCATCCATTTTGTCATCACCAGATGGTGAACTTATGGATGCAGCTTCTGAAGATTTAGAGTTGTATAGTTCAAGAAATAACGAGGGATTAACACCAACCCCAAATAGTTCCCCAAGATCTACAAATTCCCCTTCACAATCAAAAAATGGGAATTCTACACCTCGTGCTGCTCATATACTTAAACCTCTTATGTCACCTCCAAGTCGTGAAGAAATCATGTCAACTTTACTGGATCATGATCTTGCAGAAACAATTTACCAGGAACCATTCTGCAGCAACCCATCTGATGCACCGGAAAAACCCAGGTAATATATTTATATAAGTGCTATTATAGGGTGATCTATAGTTGCATTTTGTATCTTCGTTTTTCATAGATACATTTTATATTTTGCTATAGTATTAATATGGTGTTTTCTTCTGGTCCCATCAGCAAGGACAAGACCTTGAAGAGTTAAATAGTCTGATTTTTTTTAAGTATTGGTTCATTTTTGCAGCTTCATAGGTTCTGAACATGTGAAGAATTGAATGTGGTCACCTTTAGCCATTGTTATTATGGGGAAAGTATTGATATAAAAATGAAATCTTTGCATACTTTTTAAAATTAAAAACGTGCAATAAATCTAGACAAAACCAATAATTTTCTCTCTTAAGGAAAAATAACTTAACACGTTATCTTCACAGAGAGATTGGAGGAAGACTACTTACAGTAGAAACTAGACTTCCAAATGATCTGCTTGAGTTTGAGGGAGATTTCTCCTTAGAAGGCTTGCGCCTGTGGAAGACTGCATTTTTGGCGATGGCACAAAGCCCTAGACCAGGGTCTCCCCTTCGCAATAGCCAATTGACTACTGAGAAGAAACAAAGAAACAGCCGTAAAACTAGTGAAGATAAAAAGATAGTGATCATGCCTTGTAAATGTGCACCAAGTTGCCAACAAATTCAATCATGGCTTCAGGCCAAAGAAGATTATGAACACTTCAGAAAACAAATGGTCATTAAACCCACTGAAATAGAAAAGGTTGCTGAGACTGTGAACTGCCCGTCCTTGCCTGAAAATCTATGTTCTGAAAAGGCCAAGGCAGCTGAGAATTACAGTTTATCAAGCCTTCAGGTTAGCAAATCTGTTGTACATGCAGAAGATTTCTGCTTTTCATCTTCAAGTCCTGCACCAGCACAGACTATAGAAGAATGTGATACAAATACCACAGAAATGAATACATTTGCAGTTGCAAAAAAGACAATTCCACTTGTCACATCTGTAGAGAGAGATGAAGAGGATTATGTTAATTGTAGTTCCCCTGATTCACTGGCTCTTCCTCCCTGGCAACAAGTTGCATCCTCAGATTCCAAACATTCAAGCTCAGCAGATTTGGAGGATTTACTGTCCCCTGTGGAAGAAAATGAGAAACTAACACAGACACTTGTCAAAGAGGAAGGGAAGATACCTTACAGTATCTCCCCAGTTGTGAGCAAAGAAAGTAATGGCTATTCTGAAACAGTTTGCCTACATAGTACGCCTGTTAGGGAGAAAATATGTCAAGGAAGAATACCAGAAGCACTTGGGTTTACTCCATTATTACCAGGTAGGTTTATGAAAGATGTGGCACACATAGATACTTAGGTTATATAATTTTGAAGTAGAAATGTAAGATGCTGCAGTTTCAAATGATACCACCCTCAAGATTGGTCTTAAAATGTTCTATTTCAGTGGTTCTCAAACTTCTTGGCATCAGGACCAATTAAAAAAAAATTTCACTTTGCCGGGCACTCAAGCCTCTGTGGCTATAATGGTGATTTGTCGACAGTGTACTGTTGCCCCCAAAGTAGCAGGTTGTTTAACCCTTGATGCATGTAGCATATTCTACCCTGTCAGTTTTGCAAACCATCAAAATTGGGTTGTGACCCACTGGTGGACCATGGACCTACATTTTGAGAACCACTCGTCTATTTTATTGTTGATCGTTCTGTAATTGATTAGCAAAAGTATTTTGTAGATGTGTGAGTTAAGTAGTCCAGTGTTGTTACTTTATGAGTTATCATTTAGATATATAGTACATACACCTTCTTGTCCCTCCCCAGGACCAAAAACCCAGAAACTGAATCGTAGAAGAGGAAGTAATGCTGGCACTCTTCGAAAAGTACTTTTAACAACTCAAGTGAAGGTAAAGGAAACACATTTTTACAAGGATTTAGTTCAGTTATTTTTCTAACCTAAAGAGAAATTATTTACCTCTCCATATTACAATAAGTATATATCTTTAATTGTATATTTAAATATTTATAATATTGCAGCATAATATTTCCTTTGGCTTTTTGTACAAAATTTTAGATCTTAGAAATGATAGTCACATAAAACCAATTTGAGTTTTTGAAAGACATAGCAGTCTTATAAAAAGTTTTCATCTCATAGTTCTAGGTGAGGTAGAAAATAGATCACTGAATATTAAGTTGGATCCAGATGATCCACAGAAAGAAAATTGTTGCTAGCACTCTTATGCAGATACTAATGTAAGCACTTCTGCAGTGATTACCAGTAGGTTTTATAGCAGTGTTTTTGCTTGCAGCAGCAGAATAATAGGCTTTGGATGCTGCCCACTACTGTAATGTGTGATGGGTAAGTTCCCATGTACGTAGGAGTCACTATTGACGTACAGAAGAACAACTTTGGATCCAAATCTGTATCGCTGCAGAATTTGCTATCAGCACTGATACGCATATCCCTGTGTTATATAAATGTATTGAAAGATGATGAGAGAGAAAATTGTTTCAAGCAACTTTCAGTTATACTTTCCATAGATCTATAGGGTAGCATGTTTGACATCTAGAGTTCGATCTAATGGTCTCCTTGATGTGCTTCTATAGTAGCAAGGGAGCAATTTGGTCTGCTGTGTGGTCTGCTCCATGCCATTTTTTCCAGTTATTTGTTGTCTAATCAGGTCAGAGGACAGCAATTGGGTAGGAAAAACGAATTAGATCTCCCAAATTCTTCTGTGTATGTGCTCCAAGTCACGCAGGATAACATAGCAGGGAAGTTGCTTCACATCTGTGTATAAGAAGATTTTATAAAAATATAATGGAAAATCTGTGATAGGCTGTTTCAAGGAAATTGTATGAGGAATCAAAATAATGTGGTGTTTGATTAATTTAACATATTTTAGGGCCCAATCCTATCCAACTTTCTAGTGCCAGCATAACCACAATGCATCTGCAAGATAAGGGAACAAATGTTTGAGGAAGTCCCCCTGACTGCACCTCCACTGCAGGATATGGGGCATACCCTATTGGCATGGCTATCTCAGCACTGGAAAGTTGGATAGGATTGGGGTCTAAATTATTGAATTATTCTGCTTGTATTAGGTAGGTGGCTTGCATTGTTAGTAGTGATAGCACAAGGTTCTTGCACATAGAAATCCAAATGGAGTTCTAACTTTGCTTTGTGCTTGCTAATCTCATAGCACAAGCCGTGGAGAAAATCACATAGAAAATCATGCAATTTCTTTTTGCATGCACCTGCAAAACTACTCGCTGTATAAATGCCACCTTGTTTCTGTGTGTGCTTGTTAAGGTACAACCCCATGAATAATAAGAATAACTAGCTTTTTGTGACCCGACGTTGCCCGGGGGCAGAAATTATCCCCAGGCTCTATTAGGAGGAGGAATGCGTTTGTTCTGCAGTGCACCCCCACCTCTGGGGGCGTAAGGGGGGCCCTACCCCCACAGTATATCTGTCCAGATCGTAAGGAATAAGTGTACCACGTGTGGTGCACATCGTTCCAGGCGTTCCAGAGTAATGGTGGAACATACACACAAATATACAAACCTCCCTCAACAGTATGACATAGTGCGATGCATATATAGACATATAGAACTCGTCCCTGAAATAAAACAGCATTGATGACCTGGAACCCAAAATGCACACCATCACTGTGACATGAATGAGGAAACAGGGACACAATCAACTAAGAGAGCAATCTGAAGGTCCCACTTACTGTCTGCAGGTCCTGTGGCAGGATAGCCCTGACGTATGAGAAACAGGCAGAGGTGGCCAGTTAGCTCCCTGGACATAGGTGTTGTGTATTTGGAGTGTTTATAGCAGAGTTGGGGGCTTGTGGACCCATTCAGCGCTTGCCTAGCGCGATCGGAGCGGAGGGACGAAGAGATCGCTACATTTCAATAACAAAGTCTTTTATTGGTTACAGTAGCGATAGTCAGAAAGCAAGAAGTTCTATTTGCCGGTCAGCGAAAGCCGGCAAAGGCTTGCCGCGTACAAGCGGCTTTTCAACGCATGTTGTTACATTCTCAGTCTCAGTGCGCACACATGGTACAGACAGAAGAACAAAGGGTGCAGCTAGAGTATATCTGGTAGGTGGGTACCTGCAGACCCTTGTGCCCCATGTTAACCAATGGGGTGCCCCTTTGAACATCATGATCTCATGAGAAAGTGGATGTTTGCTAGCCAGCGCTTCCCGTGAGAAACTTTGCCTGCTTATGTTACACTAACTTAAGGGAGTTCAGCTACTGTGTAGCAGATTGCACTAACAAGCTGGGAAGCTGACTACCTCAAGGACACGCAGGTGCTCTATCTGATCTGAAGACGGAGAGACGGAATGCCAGTTTCAACCAGTTCTGGAGTGTGTGGTGTGAAACTGCAACAATAGGCCCCTCTCAGATCCGACTGGGTGCTGGAACTCTCTGGATCCTGCTCTTTCCACCCTGGGCCACTCAGGCAAAGCAGTTTAGTTTCACTTTCTGTTCTGTCTCTGTGTGGTAGCTGAGCTGCTCAGCCCTCCCACATAACCTGCAGAATCGTCTGTGACCACAGGGTGGCAGCAGACCTCTAGCCCAATGCCCTTGGTTCCCGACGATCTGGGCCCCCTCCCCGAAAACCAGGGGTGTAGGGGGGTCTGACCCCCGCAGTGTTCTTTTCCAGGCTGCAAGGAACGTGTGTGCCAAGTTTCGTGGCCGTGGGTCAAGGCACGGAGACGTGTATAAGGAACATACACACACACACACACACACACACACACACACACACACGTCAATTATATATGAAGTGCAGTTTGTCCTGTAGTTAGCAACAGATAGAATGTAAAAAATAAAATTCATTGAAATATGCTTGTTCTTTTAATAGAATCAGTTCATTGCCTCAAATGCCCCAAAGAAAGATACGTCTCAGATTGAAGGACCATCTTTAAACAATTCATATGGCTTCAAAATAAGTGTACAAAATCTTCAGGAAGCAAAGACTTTGCATGAGGTAACACCATTTCAGGTGCTTTACTTTCTCTGTTCTCTGGTCAGTTTCAGCATTCGAAGCTTTACATGTAAGAGAACTTCTGTAATGTTTTGTGATTTAAAATTATTAAATCTTAATTTATTTATTAAGAAATAAAGAAATAACATTTCTTTACATAAAGTTTGAAGGCTGTTAGTGGGCAATTTTGTCTACCCATTTGCTTTCATGTTAAAGGGAAGACCAAATCAGTTAATTCAAGAATGGCTAGGACTTGTTTTATTTATTTTGCAGTAATAAATTTCTCCTTAGAACTAATCATCTCTCTAAAATAGATTTTCACATGCCTCTACTTTTGATGAGGAATAAAACAACTTTGGTCCTCAGTAGCATGGAACAACTCCCAGGTTCAGTACAGATACACAATTAAGTGGGCTTAAAGATCAGAATTTATCTATGAATCATATACACTCTCAGCTCATCCCTCTTTTCATATGCTAACTTCCCCACTTGTAATGGGAGTTTTCAAAGTGAATTTTAGCAGCAAACCAGGATTCTTTTTAAAATGTGATTATGGCTATTGAATGCAACAACAGCCCAGGGAAATTTGCATAGAAAAGGAAGATTGAAGGGCTTTAGTACTTGGAAAAAAATTATTCCAGACCCTAGACCCCTGTTAATTCTGCAGCTAACATGGCCATAATTGCAGTCAACCCCCTCCTGTATCCCATGGGTATTCAGGCAGCCTTTTGATAAGAACAGCGTTTACAGTTGTTCACTTTATTTCCCCTATCTCTACTTTCAAAATCCCTTTTTCACTCTTAAGACTCCATCCACTGATGTGTAGCACAGCAGCATCACTGGGATAAGACATGTCTACTGAGAGTATATAGGGAATGTGTTCATCTGCTGGTTCTGCATCTACGGATTTCACTATCTGCGGGTGCTGGACTGCCCAACCACCCTCTGAACCCAACCAGAACAGTTCTCATGTTGCCTCTAGAGGCTTTCTGAAGCGGAGAATGGCCCCCACAACCTCTTCAGACCTCAGAAAGCCACCTGGAGCATTTTAAAAGGAACTTCCGGGTTTTGGCAAAAGCTAGAAGTTCCCTAAAATGCTCCAGGCTGCTTTCTGAGGCCTGCAGAGCATGTGGGTGGACACACACGGCCCCTCTGGGCTTCAGAAAACTTCCAGAGGTGATCAGAGCATTGCTCCAATCACCTTCAGAGGTTTAAAGGGCCCCCAAAATCTGCAGATATTGCAGGTTTTCCAACATATACAGATTTAAATGCCCACAGGGGTTCCAGGATAATATGGGTTTGCTGTACATGGAACTGGAATCTTGTTCAGTGCTTGCTTGCAAATTGGGTTACTCTGGTGAAGCTTGAGTAGACGTGATTGATAAGATGATTAGGGTAAATGCGTAGTACAGACTTAGTTGTAGAGAGAGGACACAAATAAATTTAAATAGGGCCCAATTAACCTATACACTGTAATGCATTCAGTAGCTTATGATGCAGGTTGAACCTAATTATCCAAGGATTTGGCTCGTGTGTCCCCCAGACCTTTGTTGAGCCAAATTTGGTTCAACAAGCTTCCAAGGATGACTGGAGCTGCACTTCCCTGGGCCTCGTAATGCCTTGTAAGGCATTAAAAGCTTAGCTTCCAGTTTTGCAAAAAAAACAACAACAACCAAAAACCAACCCTGGAAGTTGTATTTTTTGGCTTAAACGACCATTCTGAGGCTTGCCGAGGCCATGCGTGGAAGGCTTCAGAAAGCAAGTGCTCTGGTCAGGTTCGGGGTGGTGGTGGTGTTGGAATTTGCGGGTTTAATTACCCTTGGATTTTTTTTATCCACACAGGTTCAGGGAACAGAACTCTTGCAGATAAAAAGGCTCTACCTGTATTTGATAAATACATAATATAAGATGAAAGTTACACATTTAAAATCTAAAATATAATTTAAAAGCCAGAAATGATATTACAGTTCTACAAATCCATAGGAGGTGTTAAGTGTAAAAAAAGCAATGCACAATAAACTAAGCAGACATGTATCATACAATCAGCAACAGGCCATATAAAACATCCAAGAATATCCCACCCTTACCAACTAAGAAGTGTACATACATTTTCTTGAGACTCTAAAGATATTTTAAAGCAAGTTAATAATCCATACCTTTTTTTTGTAGGTTCAACATCTTGCGCTTCTCAGTATAGAGTTGCATGCTCGAACCAGAAGAGACTTGGAGGCAGATCCCGAGTTTGATCCTATATGTGCTCTATTCTACTGCATCTCATCTGACACATTATTGCCAAATACTAATAAAATGGAACTCACTGGTGCCATAGTGATTGATAAAGACAGAACAAGAACAATCTCAAGCCAAGGTTCTTACTTCATTTGTTTTTTAGAAATGCTATTTTTGTTTTACCCAGGCATTTACAAAATAAAATGTGGTTTTCAAGGATTTTTAGTAGTGTTGTTAAATTAATGTAATATCACTGTAGAGTGATGGAAAGTGTAGTTTTCCACT
Organism: Lerista edwardsae; assembly: GCA_029204185.1. NCBI lineage: Eukaryota > Metazoa > Chordata > Lepidosauria > Squamata > Scincidae > Lerista > Lerista edwardsae. The sequence goes on along the minus strand of JAJKFI010000049.1, from coordinate 7,987,800 downwards.
TTATATCTTCCTATAAATTTCTGCAAGAGCTGTAATTCTTTAGTAACCACTAAGTAAATATTGAACCTTTATTTGCATACTTTATGCAGGTATGCTCCTGCAGAAGTTTGATATAAAGAGGAAAGCATGTCTTAGATGGCACAACTCAAAACTCCTGTGCTGAAATACTCCCTTTTTAGTTTACAGTGGGGCTCTTTAGGAACTGCGGCTTTAGTAACTTGTCAAAATTTGATTAAGTAGAAAGAATTATATTATATGTTGCATAAGGTTTATTTTGTGGTTTTCTCTTATCATTGTAGGGTCTAAACAGGGCCCTTATTGTATTGTACCTTTTTGGCTTTGTTTAGACCAGTGATACTCAACCTGTGGCTCTAGAGCCGGATGCTCTTGAGGCCCTACAGGCGGTTCCCGCAGTGTAGGCATCTGATCGGCGCTCCACTCTATCAGGCAGTGCAGGGAGCACTGACCAAAGGACCAGCAGTGTGGGAGTCGCTGAAGTACCTCCCATAGGAGGAAAGCCAAGGAGCTGCTGGGATTCCCCCCACAGGTAAGAATAGAAATCACCTCAAACCCAGCAGCCATGGGGAAGAATAGGGAAGCATTTTTCCCAGCAGCCAATAGATAATGAAGAGAATAGTGGCAGAAGAAAAAGATGACATATATGTTCTTTCAATATGTGATGCTTTGTGATATTTGGCATCATCACACATTGCAGTAACATCACGATGCAGAGGTTGCAATGTTAGAACTTGATGTTTTGCTCTGCAACTACAGTTAATAGTGAAGTGGCTCTCCAGCTGTTAAAGGTTGAGTACCACTGGTTTAGGCTAGTATTAAAAAATTAGACTGCATGAGATGATTTTATCATTAAGCAACTGAAAATTCCGTCTTCAAACTCTGAGCAAAATAAGCAATTTATGACAACACTGTATTTATTTATGACAACACTTTTATTTCTTGTTATAAAGTAATTTATTTTCCTGTTTTTTTCCTTTAACATAGTCTATTTTAAAAAATGCTACCATAGTATACGATTTTTCAAAATAATAAATCCTTTATACTAAATTGTCCTGACTTCTTGGAGGCTGCTTTTATCAATTATGAAAAAAGGATGTTTGATTCAAATGTATAACTGCAAAGCTGCACTATAGTAAACATATTTTGTTTAGAAAACAGAAGTTCTACTAATATTGAATGTTGCAGAGTTTTTACCTTATTTATGTTGATTGCATGTAGCATGAGGGAAGGCAATATAGAAATCATCTGAATAAATTACTGTTGAGTGTGCTTTGCATTTTTCCTGGAATTCTTCAACCCGTTGGCTTCTTTGAGGTATAAGTGGATAACAAATAAGATCACATTTGTCTTTTATCTTAATTCCTACCATGTGTGTGTTTAAATTCGAAGAATGTATTTCACATCCTGTATTCTCATGACAAAACTCATCCCTGCCAAACAAATGGAAGAGTTAGAGAAGTTCTTCTGTATTGTCTCTATTTCACTTTTACCTAAGTTGTTTGATTTGATTTCAGTATTGCATGGATGGCTGTAGGGTTTGGGTTTTATTTTTGTTTTAATTTTTTATTCAAATCATTTACTTGGAAGAAAACAGAACTGGTAAAGTTTGAGTATCTGCTTATAATGGCCCCTTCATCCAAGACAAGAAGGTTCTTCTGGAAGGGAGGAAAGGCACCTTTGGATGAAACCCAAAGGATGCAATTCTGCTTGCTTCTTCTGTAGGCAGCAAATCTTAGAACAGCCTGACCATTGTTGCTTTCCATGTGCTCCATACCATCACCTTTGGATAATTCATTTCAGTTTCTCCTACGCCTATACTGAAGCTCCCAGAAGGTCCCCCCAGATACAACCAGAAGTGGTCTGTGCAAACTAGAAGAGCCTTCCAATTGTGGCTGAGAGGCCTTCTGGGGAGATCAAGAGGCCATGTGCAACCTCTTGAGGGTCAGGTGCAGCCCCCATAAATTGTTGCAGTGCCATGCCGCCCTCCCCCTTAATTCAATTATCTGCAGATTTCAGTATCCACCGGGATCCTGGAATGGATCCCCTGAGGATACTGCTGGTCCACTATACTTGCATGTTATAGGGATATATAGTACAGCTCTCATAATGTTCTTTAGACATAACTACAGGTTGTGCCTATTTATCAGCAGATTTTTAATCTGTGGATTTGGTTCAGCCTGAAGCCTCCAAGGTGACTGGAGTTGTGCTCTGGTCACCTCTGGAGGCTGTTCTAAGGCCTGACAAGGCCGTGTGTGGCCTCAGCTGGCCTCAGAATGGTGTTTGGCAAAAAAACCCTCACAACCTCTGATTTTTCCAGGGCTGAATTTTCCGGGTGTTTTTAATGTCTTATTAATGCATTACGGTGCCTGGGGAAGCCTTCCGTTCTGAGCCCCACCGATGCTGCTTGCAAAGATGTGCAGCATTGTCAGGGCTCAGAAAGCCCTCCAGTCACATAGGTCGGGTTTGGAGGGCGGGGGCAAAATCAATGGGTTTAATAATTCAAGGATTGTTTTATCTGCGAGGATTCCAGGAATGGAACCCTCACAGATAAAAAAGCCCCACCTTAGTCTGTCCTCTAAAAAAGCAGCCATTGTTCTTTAGATCAAGCAGAAGAGAAATTGAGGATTGCTAGAAATATTAAGAAGAAAACCTAAAACTTATTTAAAATATAAATTTCTAAAGAATACATTTGCTTGGTAAAATATGGATGCTTTTTTTGAGGGGGAACCATATCTTATTGTCAGATTTCTGCATGTAAAAGTGATCTCCTAGAGGCTCCAGTCCACTCAAATGATGTAGGCTAAGGAAGAAATACAGCTATATAAAATCCAAACGTATATGTAGTCTCTTGACAAGAACTGAGTCCAGTAAAATTATTACCATAAATAATTTCATTTTCTTTTTTAATTTGCTTTTTAGGTAACAGAGAACATGCCCCTTTGCTTACAAGATCTGGTATCTCAGGACTGGAAGTTACCTATGCTACTGATGAGAGAGCACTTTTCCAGGAGGTAGTGAATATTGTTAAAAGGTAGTGCCTGTGTTCCGCTATTTTTCAGCTTCTGAACTTCTTCAACTCCTAGTTGCCCCTTTCTTTTTTGCTCTCACACCACAGTTAAACAAGCTGATTTCTTGAAAATCTGTTTTTCCTGCTCACAACCAATATTTACCAATTAAATCTTCTAAGATATTTTATGCAAATCTGCAAACTGATCTCTTCTGAAGTTGTAATATCCCCATGAATGACCAAAATGTATATCCATCTTAAATCTAGAAGACTCTCTAAGATATAGAGCATCTATAGTAGAACAAATATAAAGGAATTAGGGAGGAGTTTTTTTAAGGACTTTGTGGCAAAAATAATTCTGCTCAGTGGTACAAATACAGCGACATAAATAGGTATAAAAAATAGCTTCATTAATACGTTTGTATTCTCCCAAATGAAAAACCCAATGCTTTTCCAGGTTTGGAAAACTGTTTGGTCTACCCTTTTCAAGTTCCTCACCTATTTTTCATAACACTCTCTGATAATGGAACTCCAGATATGTCTGTCTTGAGGTCAACTGCCAAAGCTTTGAAGTCCTGATATTACCAAGAAAACTAAACTTTAAAACATCTGGCTGGAATACATTCTCAAGGAAAATGTGTACTAGGCAGAGTACATTTGCAATTCTCTCTCTCTCCAACTAGAAAACTTCTGATGAGAATGGCATTGACCAAATCCAGGAAACCAGAATACAAAAGAGTTGCTGAGAGCAACCAACACAGGGTGGGTCCTGACGAAGCAGCGGATTCCTGTTCAGAGAAGACAAAATTACAGGTAAGGAAATTTTATCTTTCTCTTTTTTGGGAATCCGCTGCTCCGTCTGGCTCGGGAAGCACCTTGGAAGTAACAAGCTACTTCTGTTTTATTTTTTATAAAATCCTGCACCATTTGGGAAGGGTAGGGGAAGTTATCACATGACTACACAGAAAATGTCAAAGAACAGCTCTCAATTTCATTTGGTGATCGTCAAAGAGTAAATATAACACTAGAGGCGGCATGACGTCATTATCTTGAAGCTTCCGGGTCAACAAATATGGCTGACTCAGCTCTTTCCCGCCAAGGAGGATTGCCGCGAATTCACGAATAAAAATCTCCCTGCACGCGTGTAAAAGTTAATTTCAACCTCTTTAATCATGCCTGCGTGTTCTGCATATGGGTGTGCGAATCGCTGAACGAAAAATGGGATTTAATTTCCACGGAAAGATTCATGTATTCACATTACATCGGTTCAATAAAACTACAATTCACGGAAATAGTCAGTGCATTATTTTTGAAGCTGTGTAATTTCTTGTTGTTCCTAGCAGTCTTATTCACCATTTTCTGACACCCACTGTTAATGGTCTAGAAGGTAAAAAAGAAATATTTTCCCCCCGTCCTTTTTCCCCCCTTCCCGTTTACACATTTTTTCCTACCTTCCATTTTCTACTGTAATATTTTCGAACTTCTGAACATTAACAGAATTTGTTTTATGGGGGGGGTGAGTGTAGAAGTTTAAAAAAAATACTCTTAAAAGCCTAGAAGTAAAAAAGAATTACTCTCCTATTGACAACTAGTTGTGTTATACATTGAGAGATTTTAATGTAATTTTCCTACATATTTATCTAATTTTTGCCCACCCTCCCCTTTTTTTCTTTCCTTCCCGTTCACACTTTATTTTTGCTTGTGTAGATTTCAATAAAGTCTGCCAAAATAGTGCAATCTGAGTTAAAATAGACAGCATTTCGTCTGGTACGTTCAGTAACATAATTACGCGGAATTAAACCTTGTAAGTGCATATTAAATCATAATAAGGTTACCAGTGATGTTTCTACACAATCACACGTTTTTATTTTCGTAAGTTTTTACTTCAGGAGTAAACGATTCAGTCCTAAACACTACGCGCAAACCAATCTGAAATGCTTGGAATCAGCATTGTTTTGAGTCACCAAACATGGCTGCTAAGCCCGCCCCCTGGCTTCATTTGGTTCCCATTGATTCTTATGGGCATGGCGTCTCTAGTGTTATATTTACTCTATGGTGATCGTCAGAAAGAAAAAGAGTTGACAGTTGAAGCCTTTATTTAATGAAGAAAGCATATTGATTTCTAACATCTTTGTGGTGGAAAGTTGTAGCAACTGGGTGTTCTTACCTGGTAAAACATCTTTTAAGGCGCTATGCACCTGCCTGTGCAATGTTTGGTGTACAGTGTGTATCCTTGAAATTTTGTTTAGACTGAAAGGATAACAGTTTATATCTTTACAGAAACCGAAAAATTTTCAAGTCAATTTTTTAATTTTATTTATCGCGATTGTAGCATTTGTTCTTTTTTCATTTTAGTAATTTGTTTTCCACCAATAATGTTCCTGTTCAGATCTTGATGATAAAACGCATATCATACTTGCTGTCTGGTAAACGAAGACTAGAGTAGCCCAAGAAAAAAAAAAATCTGCCAGGCCCAAGTTGGCATGTAGGCCTCAGGCTTCCCTCATGCAGTAGCATGGGGAAAGAAAAAAAAAACTGTTTTGCTTATGTGAAGGCCCTGACTAGGGAGGGTGAAGACTAGAAATGGTGAAGAGAAAGAGAGGAGAAAAAAGTGTAAAGAAAAACACAGAGCTACAGAGCTCGGAGAATTAGCTTTCTGCCACAGAAGAGACAGAGCCAGTCTGGACATATGGGAAGCCCTCCCTGGAGGAGGAGACTTTATATACAATTGGCCCTGCCGTCAGGTAGTGGAAGTGGCTTTCTCCTAGAATTAGGAATGCCTCCTTCCTCTTCCCAGAACAGGAATTCTCAGGTAATAAATTCCATGTTTTTTATACCAAACAAAAGAGCAGGTTTCAGAAACTTGTAATTTAAAAATCATATGTAAAAAAATGCCAGATACAAACATGGGAAAACATCTGTGAATTGAATAAACAATGAGATAAACTGAGGTTAAATTTAAAAAATAACTAGTGACTGCTGTTGAGTTACTCTTAGAAATAAATCACAAAATTAAAATAGTCCTTTTGATATCGGAAGCAATTATAGAATTTTCTCTTAAAATTGAGAAAACTGGCTTGGCAGCACATCATGTGAGAGGGATCTTGGAGTTGCAGTGGATCACAAGGTGTACATGAGTCAGCAGTTATGACACAGTTGCAAAGAAGGCTAATGCAATTTTAGCCTGCATTAATAGAACCGTAGCTTCCAAGTCACAAGAAGTTGTGGTTCCACTTTACTCCACATTGGTATGATCTCACCTGGAGTATTGTGTTCAATTCTGGCCACCTCAGTTCAAGGAGGATTCAGCCAGACTGAAGCAGGTTCAGAGAAGAACAACAAAGATGATCAGGGGTCTGGAAAACGAATCCTATGAGGAAATGTTGAGGGAACTTGGTATGCTTAGCTTACCAAGAGAAGAGAAGGCTGAGAGGGGATATGATAGCACACTTCAAATATTTGAAGGGCTGTCATAAAGAAAAAGGGACAAATTTGTTCTCATCTGCTTTTGACAGTAGAATTAGGTCCAATGGGTTCAAACAGCAGGAGAGGACATTCCGGTTGGCCATCAGGAAGAATTTCTTGACAATAAGGGTGGTTCGACAGTGGGTGGTAGATTCTCCCTCACTGATTCTCCCTCTACTCACCCTCTTCAAGCAGAGGATTGGTGGGTACCTGCTGAAGATGCTCTAGAAGGATTTCCTGCTACAGCCAGGGGGCTGGTCTAGATGACCTTGTAGGTTCCTTCCAGCTCTGATTCTATGATTCATCCAGTTGCATTAAGGCCAATACAACTGTATTATAGCCAATCCAAAACAGTATAGTGAATGTAATTGACAGGTTTATGATGCACTAAACCTATCTCTAAACCCCTGTATCACTAGTCAAGAATTGGTAAGGATTTCAGTGAGCCATTTAAACTTGTTGAAAAGAAATTCAAGGTGAAAATTATGGAAGCTAGGTATGCATTAATGTTGCTGGGGACTCTGGGCAAAGCATTGCACTTGGACTCCCACCTGTTCCCTAATAGAAGATTGGATACTCCAGCCACCACAGGTACTGAGGATTTAATGCACTTGAGTGGAGCCAGGGCCTGATCTAACCAGTTCCTAACACACGAGAGTCCAAGATGGCAGTACATATAATAAAAATGGTGATATCTACAGGTGCCACCCTGTTAGATCATGGGCAGTTGTTACTTGATTTTTCAGAAATCTCATTAATAGTTAATAATAATAATAATAATTATAATTATAATTATAATTATAATAATTAATAAGAGCCTTTGAAAAGGAGGAAAAAAACTTTTTTCTATTTGAAATGGCTAGTTTATTTGTGAATAGTACAAAGAACCCAATAAATGTTCTGAGAAATACAAAATTCCTTAATATTACTAATGGAAAAGTCATTGTTTGAATGCACTATTCTTTCTAGTCTAAACCATGCGAATGAGAAAAGCTCTATCCTCTCAAGAGGGAATTTAACCTATATATTAATGCAAGGGGAGAATAACTGAAGCTGCCTGGTAAGAAGCTGAACCCCAATACTATTGCACTATGAAATATAGAATATAATTTCCACTAGAAAATTGGGAAGGTGTCCATCAACTCCTGCCCTCAAATCTGAGTTTCATCTTAAAAATCAATCAACAGGTATTTATATACTGCTTTTCAACACAAGTTCACAAAGAAGTTTACCGGCAAATAGTAATAATGAAGTTAAATGGCTCCCTGTCCCAAAGGGCTCCCAATCTTAAAAAAAAAAAAATGCAGACCACCACTAGCAATAGCCACTAGAAAAGACACTGCACAGGGGTGAAGAGGGACAATTATTCTCCCCCTGCTAATATAAATGAACCCCACTTGAAAAGTTGCTTTTGCCCAGTTAGCAGGGGTGATATATGTAAAATAACATATGCCCTATCCCAAACACCAGAAGTGGAATCAGAACTGTAATAATGATGGCTTTTAATACCCAGTCAGCTAGCCAAGAAGTGGCTTGTGACAGATGGAAGGAGAGAGCAGATTCAGAGTGCCTTTCACCCCAAGTATGCTTCCATCTCGCTCCAGACTGAGAATGACTGACCTGCATTGATCCACTTTGCAAAGTAGATCATCCACTTCCTTACCTGCTTACCTTGCCACTTCACAATAAAGGGACTACATGAGGAGACCATGAGATGAGTGGGAAGGAAAGTGAATCACCACTACCCATGCTGAAAAATTGCATGGGCACAGGGATCCACTTCACTCACCTTGTTCCTTCCTTGTGCAGTCATGAGGTCCTTTGCAATCATGTTTTTAAGAAAACAAAGTGTATTGCATGCTGGGATGAATTGCACTTTTTGTTTTGGCTAAAAAGATTGCATGAGAAGAAACATGGAATAAGTAACTGGCTTCTTTGATTTTTAGCTTTGGATCTGGCATAAGACTCCAGATCTGGTTTGGCCAAGCCAACAAAACAAAACCCAATGAAATGTATGCAGCCAGAGATAGTGGCCCATCAGTTCATAAAGCTATCCATGGAAAGAAACACGTGAGAGTGAATTCCCTACTCCTGCCTGGGCAGAGCAGTCCTCTGTACCCATTGAAAATCTGTTCGGGTGGGGGGAGTATACAGAATTAACTACAGGACTGTAAAATTAAAGACTGAAACATTAAGGGGAGAACAACAAGAATCGTTTCACCCTTTTGTGGGAGAGAAACAAAGGACCAGACCACATGTTATGAAGAACATGTAAGTTTGGAACTTTGCTTTTATTTATCTTTGACAGCTTAAGAAAAGCCTAGGAAATTGCCCAAAACTATGGAACGGACTTCGGGGACTTTAGGTGTTAGTCACTGTGCTGTGATTTCAAACTGGATCAGTGGCACCCCATGCACTATTTATACTTTTTAAAAAGCTTTCACTGTTTTTTTAACAGTTTTCCATCTTGATGAGAATGAGACTTTTATTGTTAGAGTGGTTAAAATTATGTTAATATGAATCTTTTTGTTTGTATGAAGGCAAACAAAATATTGTGTATGCGCATGTAATACATTAAAATTAAAAAATATGCCTTAAAATTGACCATGAAAACATGGGTCACCATGGTGAAAAAACCCAAGAGCAGATGCTTTGAGTGGGGGGGGGGGGACCAGACTGAGAAGCAGGAAGCAGAGGGAGGGTGGGTAAAGAAAATGGAGCTATTTACTTACCAGTAAGTGTCCTGAGACAGCAACAGAAAGCAAAAAAGATAAAAAGGAGCCATTTTGCCTTCTCCAAATGTGCTTATGAGAGTTGTAGGCTTTGTGAGGCATACAGTACAGTAGTTCAATTCTAGCAGCCCTCATAAAAACTAAAATTCCCATAAGTACTTCATCTCTCTTCTATTCCTGTTTGGAGAAGGCGGCAAAATGGCTCCTTTTTTGTTTGCTTTCTGTTGCTGTCTCAGGATACTTACTGCTAAGTAAATAGCTCCATTTTCTTTACCCACCCTCCCTCTGCTTCCTGCTTCTCAGTCTGGTTCCCCCAGACTGTTGCAGAACAATTATTGTAGTGGTAAGTTTTCAAAGAATTTCATACACATCTGAGTTTTACCATTGACTTATCCACAGATCATAGCAAATTCTATAATTTTTGGCTTAAACTTGCCTTTGACGTATCCATAAGATACACTTACTCATGAGTATATGTTTTGGTGTCCATATTATTTCAGGCAGTGATACTATCAAGAGAATATAGTATACTAGTATTCCTTTATGGCCCAATCCTACCAAATTCCCTGTGTGGCTATGCCATGGCACCATCATGATACCTGCTGAATACCACAGGGGAGTTTTGGTCTCAGGAGGCCGCCTCAAGGAAAGGGAATTTTCGGAAAGCCCCTGCCAGCCAAGTGGGTCAACTAAGATCTGCATCAGAATTGACCCATGAAGGTGAATCAGACCTGGAAAGGGCAATAGGATTTGGCAGCCACTACATCTGCCTCCTTTGCACACCCAATCCACCCACCAACCCCTACCCTGTCTCCCCACCATCCTACCAGTGTTGGTGGGCCTTCTCCAGCCCACTGGTGCATGCAAGGAGGCTCCCACCTCTCTGCCAGTGGCATGCAACTCCACCCACTGCCAGAATGCCTTTTGCGATGATGCTAGTTTGGCAGTGGGGCCACCCAATAGGATTGGGCTGTTCATCTGTTAACCAGTTTTGGAACACCCATCTATGAGCTGGGTAACATGCATCTCAGCCAGCAACATTTGCTACCTATGAAATGTCACAAAGGTGCAATACAAAACTTGTCTGAACAGTAAGATGTTCATCTCATTTGAACCAAGGTCATGAAACACCTTAATAATTCACTTGATAGTTTTAGCTTGGAAAATCTTGCTTGTGCCCCAATGGCACATGAGAATCCTGTGAAGACTACAACTTCCCTGTGACTGTTCACATTGCTGCTATGATTTGTGTATCACTGCAGCCCATTTTTGAGCTGCCTTAATCATGCAAATCACAATGCGACCCCATGGGAGGTTACCAGTTCCCTGGCTGAGGAAGGGCATTCCATGCTAACTGGGAAAGCTCCTCATGCAGCCATGATGTTGGGTCAACTGTTTAATGGGTCCCTAACAGCATGGGGCTGACAGTTAATCCAGTTCTGGCCCTACCTTGTTGAGGGTAGGACATTGGATGTAGGGTAAAGCAGCCCACAACTAGATCTTTTTTCTCATCAGTATGCTTACTGTTCCTCTTGTCTCTTGGATATTTGGCATACAAGCATATAAAATTTGTGTCATTCCATTTGGAGAGAATTTGTTTTTGGAGTGGTGCAGAGACTGATCTGTTCTTACAGCTTGGTAATGGATTCTGGATTAATAGACAGCCCTGTGCCATTAGGGAGCCATTAAACAGCCAACCTTACCTCATGAAGGCATGAGGGGCTTTCCCAATTAGTATAGAATGACCTTCTTCTACTAGTAAGTAAAATTCCTGTTTTTACACAAGCTGTGCCTCTCTCAACAGGCCCAGAAACCCATGCAGATGTTCTGCATATTGCCTAAGCACTTGTGTACAGGGCCACCATGATGTCTAAGTCTGGAGAAGGTTTTGTGGACCAGGATCCAAAAAACTACGTGCCCAAAATAGTGTTGAGTTTGTCTGTGCCTATTGATTAGGAACCTTCTATGCCAAATCTCTTTTTGAAAGCAAAGGAAGTTTCAAAAGCAGTTTGTGTTAAAGCAAAGTACCTCTTTATTCCTTTCTAAAACAAGTCAAACATTTCACTAGGTATGCCCAAGCCCTTAGGCTTTCTTAACGCCATTCTTTAGATATACACAAACTTTTGGCCTCATTTCTGTCTATAATATGGATATAATATTGGATTTGCGATATTAGGTTACTTTAAATGCAAACAAGAATGCATGTTGGGTGGCAGTTTTGCAGCCAAAGTTCAAAATCTGTGAAGTGCTGTTCCATTTAGGTTCTGTTACAAATCACTAAGGTAAAATAGGATAATTCTTGTAATTTGACTTCCAAAGAACTTTCAATTCTATTTACCTTTCAGACATGGTGTAAAAAATGTGATGTACATTTCAATGGGACATTTCTTGTAGAGAATTTGGCAGTGTAATTTTTAGTATCTTCAGATATGTATATATCATTTAATGTGCATGTAGCATTTTCCTGACATTTAAAAGTCTCCGGGCAACAATGAATTTTCATGGTCATTCAGCTTATCAGCAAGGATGGCAGAATAGGTCAAGGTTTACATTTCTCTAATGAGCCACAGTTATGAAGTTGAGTCACACCATAATGTTGTATCTTTTTCTGAAGCATTCCCTCTATTTTGTAACACAGGGCATACACAATCTCCAAGCATAATTACCCTTTACACCACATCAAGGGTTCTGTCAGCAGTGAGGAACATTCCTCCTTTGCTGCTGAAAGAATCTCGGAGGTGGGAATTTGCTTGCTTCTAACTATTTCTGGTTGGTTGGATGGTTGCAGAGCTGCTACCCCCTTTTGGTTAAATTAATTGCATTTCCAAAGTTCACATTAGAAAATCTATGTGCATTTTGCTATTATACAAAAGAAGCACATTAGAAGGATGATACAGCAAAGAAGCTCATTCTAGAGCTACCAATAGCTCTAAGAGCAGTGATGGGATCTGGGAATAAGGAAGCGGAACGCTGGGCAGGACTTACACGTGATTGGCTACCCGTCTGTTCCGTTCTGCGGCTGCTCTGGCCTCGGGGGGGGCCTGCTCGCTGGGGGGACGGGTGGGGGCGCGCTGGGTGCCTGGGCGAGCAGCGGTGGGGGGCGCCAACCGGGGGCAGCCCCCCCCCCCCGAGGCCAGGGCAGCCGCGGAACGGAACGGACGTGCTGCCAATCACGCATAAGTCCCACCCAGCGTTCCACTTCCTTATTCCCAGATCCCACCACTGTCTAAGAGATATAAAGTCCCTCTTGAACACTCTGCTCACTCTCATCTCAGTAGTTTTGGGTTGTTGTTTTTTAACTTCGGTCCTCCTAAGAATTATTGGATCCTTGCCCAACCTTGCTTGGAGCATGGGCAGAATATTGAATGGGGTTTTTTTTTTTGTATGAGTAAAAACAGCCAAAAATTGTAAATTATTGTCCATGCTGTTACTTTATTAATACACTCCATTTGCCCAATTCGCACTAGTAGCCCTCATAGCTTGGGGGGAGGGAGGTAGCTCTTAGAAGCCTGAAGTTTCCTCATCCCTGGTATGTAGGGGATACATTCTTCTCTCAGAAAGTTGGCAAACATTTGTGTACCAATATAATTAATGTCCATTCTGAAGCCTTTTTATATGCTCAGGTTGTTTCCTGGTTTGGGGTGTCTGCCTTTCTTCTATACTCAAGTCTGAATCGGCACTTTATATTATCATATATTTCCTGGCTTTACAATCCATATAAATTTGTTAGGCCCCTGGTCCTTTAAACAAAACATGTTTTCTCTTTTTAGGTATGATCCAGATATTTTATTAGGCTATGAAGTCCAAATGCATTCTTGGGGTTACCTCTTACAGAGAGCTGCTGCTCTAGATGTTGATTTATGCCAGATGATCTCTCGTGTTCCAGGTTTGTTTCTTACACTCTCATTGTTGTGAGCAGCTGTAGCTTTATTTCCACGTCTGTTTGTTAAGACCACTACTATTATAATAGTAGTGCCCCATTTTACTCCATGTTTGAAAAGTGAATACAGTGATGAGTGTTGCCTTTCTAGCAAGCTGGTATATCAATTTAGCAAGGATCTTTCTTTCCATGTGATAGGAGGCACTACTTGCATTGGTTACTATGCAAGGAATTATGGGAAATACACTCTAGATAGCATCGACCACACTGTATGGATTCTAAGCTGTCAGTGACAAAATGGTGCCAGGAAAGAGATCTTGGGGTCATGGTGGATAGCTTACTGAATATGTCTACCCAATATATGGCAACTGTGAAAAAGGCAAATGCTAGTGGTAATTAGGAAAGGAGCAAGAATATGATTGGTAATATTGTCTCTGTGCAGCCCCATTTTATTTATTTGAAGAATTTATATCCTGCCTTTCCCATGTCGAAGTAAATGCCTAAAGCAGCGGTTTATATAGGCAGGCAAATCTAAACCACCCTTTTTCAATTGTTTTTTTTTACAATAATTGTTCTGTGAGTTACTCACACAGACCCTCAGTCTACCAGATGTTGTCCATCCCAGTGCAGCCATTATCCTGGTTGTGCTCTGCACTTCCCTGGAAGAGGAAAGGCATTCCTAACAGCCTGGGAAACCCTCGTGCCAGTTGCTGAGGTAGAGTTGACAGTTTAACTGCCACTCCTCCACATGAGGGTGACCGTTAATTCCAATTCAGCCCTACCTAGCTGAGAGATAGGACGTTGGCAGTTGGGCTCTCAGCCCTCAGCCTATTTTTTCCCTTATTTAAAGTTCTCCTCCACTTTTTTATTTTTGACTCTGTTTACTCTTTGTTTGTCGCGTCTACCATTTTTTCAACTGAATTAGATGCGTTTTATTGAGCTCCTTAAAGCTTTCAAAGTAGCCATGGTTGGTCTTCAAGGTGTTTACCAACTATAACTGAGTCCTCTGCATTCCACACATTCCACTCTCTCTCTCATAGTGTGCATTCACGAGATGTGTTTGAGGATTTCTTGTCTCCATCCAACGTCTCCCATCCAACTTCAGACCACAGCTAAACCCTGCTTAGCTTTCTTCTGCATGCCCGGGCTCAACCACCAGACCACACCTCCTGCCATTTGGAATACTGTGTACAGTGCTGGTTGTAACATCTCAAGCAGTGTTCCCTCTTAGGTGCACGGCCAAGCAGCCATTCACCTTTCAGCTGAGCTGCACACAGTGTGGAGCTTGGTAACCCAGAAGTTCAGTGATGACATGATGGGATCATCACTGAATGTCTGGAGATAGTGTTGCAATAAGTCACAACACTGCCCAGCTGCAGAGTACACACCTCCTTTGCGGATCTCATAGAGGGCACAGTGACCTCAAAAGGAATACTGTGGAGCTAGAAAAGGGGCAGAAGAGGGCAAGCAAAATGATCAAAGGGCTGGAGCATCGTCCTTACAAGGAAAGGCTATAACATTTGGGGCTTTTTAGCTTGGGGGGGGGGAAATGCACTTAAGAGGGGACATGATGGAGACTTACGCATGGTGTGGAGAGAGTGGAAAGAGAAGTTTTTCTCCCTGTCCAACAATGCAGGTACTAGGAGTCATCTAATGAAACTGGTGTCAGATTTAGGATTGACAAAAGAAGGTCAATCTTCATGCAGGGCATAATTAAGGCTGCCATTCTACACATTCATACTTAATCATAAGCCCTATTGAATACAGTGGGACTTCTGAGTAAATATATGTAGGATTTTGCTGGAGGCTGTGGAATTCATTGCCACAAGATATCGTGCTAACTTCTAGCTTGAATGGCTTTAAAAGAGAATTGGACAAAGTCATGGAGGACAGGTCTATCAAAGGCTGCTATGTCTATGTGGCACCTCTAGGTTGAGTGACAGTATGCCTCTGAATACCAGTTGCAGTAGAGCAAAGATGGGCAAGAAGTATAGCTTCATCTCTTGTTAGCAAGCTTTTCAGAGACAGCTGGGATACCACTGTGTGTAATGGGATGCTGAACTAGATTGGTCTTTGGCCTGATCCAACAGGGCTTTTTTTCTTACAATTTGAAAACCAGTGAGTTTACTCTGCTCAAGCCATATTTGTTCGGCCACTGTGATATAGTTTTCATAACTCTTGGATGGCATCTGAACTACTGTTTCCTCAAACAGAAGCTCTCTCTGCGAACAGAAGAAGCATTCCACTCACACAAGCAGTTCTTGCACAAGTGAAAAGTGTGCAAGTCTTTGCCCAAACTGAATACTTCTTCATTCATGGAGGGAGCTCCTAAGAGCAGAAATGTTACTTGACATGCAGCTCATTGGCATTACTCTTATTTTCAGTCATCATTGTAGTAGTGCTCAATTATTTTAATTTTAAGATGTCCCACCATTGAGTGTTCTGACAAAACAGATCTTAATTTTATTGTCATTTGTCTCTGAGGGTGTGTGTCTATTGAAGTGAATAAGTCCTCAGCTGCTGCCTTGGTTGTTTTTGTTTGTTTTCTTAAATAAGTACCTGCCTTTACTATGCCTCTGCATTCCTTCTGCTTGTTAGTCATCCAAGATCAAAAGCACTGAAGATCTTTGTGCTAATACTTGGCAGTTCAGAAAACCTTGGTTCAGAAAACACATGTACAAAAATTCATCAGTACTTGATGCACTGGAGATTGCATTTCTACCAATGTTGCTCTAACGCATCATTGGTAGAAAATGATTTAAGGACTGGAACCATACTTAAAATGGTTCTGTATTTTAGACAAGGAGAGTTTTTTTGCAGTTGTTGCACCAGAAATTTTGCTGAAGCCTTGAGGTATTTTAAAAAATCTTATCTCTTATAACATTTACCTTTAACACAAATAACTGCATTTGTGGTACTAGTTCTACACGTGGATCAGGCAATTGAATTTTGGTAATTGAATTTTGGCATGTAAGTGAAAGGGTCTATTAACCTTGGCATGGCATACAGTTAACTGCATTCTTCTCTTCCTGTCCTACAGTACACTGCTGCCTGGCTCAATAGAGTAAAAGGAAAATCACCCCAAAGAACATAATAGTGTTCTAGAGTAGCTGTTCTAGACATGAGTTCTGGTACACATAAAAAAGACCTGTCCATTGTTGTAGAGTATAGGTTCAAAATAGCCTTCTGAAATATTTTGCAATAAGGTTGTTTTTAAATTATTAAAATATTTCTTACTGTTTCAGATGATAAAAAAGAGAACAGGTTTGCTCAAGAACGTGATGAATATGGGTCTGATACAATGAGTGAAATAAATATTGTTGGACGTGTTGTCCTGAATGTTTGGAGAATTATGCGAAATGAGGTAAAGTCTGGCAAAAATGTTGAAGACTGAGGAAGTTGATTTTGTAATAATTTCTGTCTATTCTAGTTGTATGCTATTTATTTTTTTAATATAGCCTACTTTTTAAAATTATTTCTCATCATATTTTCTATATTAAATTTTTTATTTTTGTTTCGTTTTCATATTTTTATCATCTTGTACTTCTGTTTGTACAAGAAATGTAAAAACTGTGGAAATATTTTGAGAACCCAGGTTTCTGTTTTGTTGAGCTCGTGTATATTCTGTAGCATATCCTACTCCATTAATCTTTTATCTGTTTCCTGGCCAAGTTTTGTTTTAGCTCCTGCAATTTACTGGCCAAATTCTCAGGGTCTACCTTGCAGAAAAGTAAAAAATACATCTATTAATAACTGATAGCAAATGTGGTGTTCCCAGTTAAATGTTTCCTTTTATATTTAGAATTAACTGTACATATGTAATGGCGTCAGTGTGTTGTGGCACCTGAGATACTAGCAAATAAACTCTTGCATGAGACTTTATGGACCAGAGCACTTTTCATTGAAGGCAGAGGGGTACCACAATTTAATTTGCTTGATCTTCAGGTGCTGTTAGAACTTCATAGTGCTTGCTGCAACAAACCTGGTTACCCTTCTGAAATGGTTGCCCAACATGGTTACCCTTCTGAAATTTGTTGTGACAAAGCAATGCCCATTTGTAATTCATAAACCTGCTCTTTCCAACAAAAGAGATTAGGATTAGGTCTTCTAGTTCTCAATGAACAGGTATATAAATGTGTGCTCATCACAGGTCTGTTCTTATTCTAGGTGGCTCTAACTAACTATACCTTTGAAAATGTGGGTTTTCATATACTCCATCAGCGCTTTCCACTGTTTACCTCTCGCGTTCTGTCTGATTGGTTTGATAACAAGGCAGACATCTATAGGTAATTGGCTATTCTTATGACTATTGTAAGGTATGTTTTCCCATACAAAGTTCTAACCTGTTGTACACATTGAAAGGAGATGGAAATTAGCAAGCAAAAAAGGAAGGAAAGTTGACTCTCGTTAGACATTTATGTTGTCAATCCCTACAAATTCAATTTCCTATTTGTATTACTCATTTGTTGGTTAGGCCAAACTTACATTATCACCCTTACAGAGTGAATACCACTCATGCATAATCTTGTCTTGCTGAGGTAAATAATAAAGGTGGATGAGTGAATACATTAGCAGACTGAATAAGAGATGTTCTGACGTGAAAAGTACCCATGTTTGTTCAAATTATCCAGGTGATGTTTAACTTCAGGCATTACTTACGTAACATGGTAGATGACCCTAGAGATTGCCAACCAAGCCATAAAGACATCAAATCGAGTAGAGCAAATTCTTGCCTTGTATTAAGTATTTCAGAATATCATGATACAGTCTCCTTTTTAGTTCATTCACATATCAAATATTAATGACCAACTTGCTGTTCCTCATTGATGACTAGGACAGTTGTTTGGTCTCCTAGATAGGCCCAAAGGACTCAAGAAACAGCAGCAAGAATAGCTTAAGACTTAAAATACTGAAGTTTATAAAATAATCTGATTTAATTGAAAAGATAGTCATGCTACCTAAGGAGCATATATTGTTTCAATATATTGAAACAATATATTGAAACAATATATTGTTTCCTTGCATTTCTTTCATAGCACATAATGTTCCAAACCTCTTGCCCATAGTAAGTAACTTGTCTTTAAAATGCAATACCTATGATATGAAGACACGTGAGGCAGAATAGGTAGACTGTGTAACAGAAATTAATTTGAGCCTTCCTGTAGGAATGTTGTCCCCCTCCCAGATGTATTCTGCCTGAGCAGAAGGTTCAAGTCGGTTAAAATCAGAATATGGTATACTGCCTAGCTATTGCAAGACACTGGTGGATGAAGGCAGAAAAGATCCCAACAGGTAACTTTCGGAACACTTTCAAAAGATGAAACTGTTGCTCTCCTGAACCAGTGCTTATCTCCTGAACCAGTGCTTAACCAGTGCTCTCCTGAACCGGTGCTGGTTCTCCTGAACCAGTGCTTCCAGCAAGATCTGATCAAGTTGCAAGCTGCCTTTTGAACTCAAGACCCTTTAGCAAACAACAAGCTCCTTACAGATATAACAGATTGGCCATTAGTCTCCAAGAAGGACATAGATGACAGGTTTATTCAGAACTGAAAACCTTTTAAAAAAAATACAAGATTCAAATTCTTTTTCATAGACATGTTATCCTCCACAGCAACCACCACAATAAGAAGTGATGTGGTATGAATAAATATCAGGGATACTTACCTCCATGTGCCAAAAAGACCTTTCTGTAAGAAGTTTCTTCTGTTTTGTTTCAATGAGCTGCATTATCAGTCTTGACCTTCATGTTCTCCACCTCATCTAGGATGTTCACAAAGGAATACTGATTACTTTTTCAGAATATTCCTGTTTTGCACTTAAAAGGTTTTTTGTATGTTTCTAATTTTAAAGGTGGAAAATGGTTGATTATTACATTAGCCGTGTCTGTGGGAATCTCCAGTTATTGGAACAATTGGATTTGATTGGCAGGACAAGTGAAATGGCAAGGCTGTTTGGAATTCAGTTCTTGCATGTATTAACAAGGGGATCACAGGTAAAACAATTTCCTTAAATGTTTAAAAAGGAAACATGTGTATCTTCCTTTTTTTCCATTGTGGGGGCAGGGGAAATATGGTCAGTCAAGTTCTCATCTGTATTCTTACCAGCTTGAAGAAGATTGTCTGATAGATCAGTTGTGTCCTTCCCCTTGGACTATAGGTAGGACCCAGATGGGACTGGAACAGCCCTCTGAAGTGCCATTGGTTTTGGCTTCAGATCTAGACTTCTTATTTGATGAAGTAAAAGTTCCCTAGTTTACTTACCCATAACTTCAGATGAATTTTCTATTGAATTGGTTGTAGGGCTTTTTATACAGTCCTTAGTAACCCCTGCTAACTGGGCAAGAGACACTTTTTCAAGTGGTGTCCTCTTATATTTAGCAGGGGGAGAGCAATTGTCCCTCTTCACCCCAGCACAGTGTCTTTCTGTCGCTGGTGGTGTTCTCCATTCTTTTAGATTGTGAGCCCTTTTGGGATAGGGAGCCCTTTAGCTTTAATGTTATTTGCCTGTAAACCGCTTTGTGGACTTTGTGTTGAAAAGCGGTATATAAATACTAGTGATTGATTGATTGATTGATAGTACTCCCATTTGGGTAGCTGCTTCTGACTCTTCCTTCTGCTGAGGCTATTCTGTGGAGCAAAATGCTGTCAAATGCATTGTCATTCTCACATAAGTTGAAAAATACATATAGAATTTAGGCTTGATCAGTAATTCTTGTGTTTTCTTTTGTAGTACCGTGTGGAGTCAATGATGTTACGCATTGCAAAACCAATGAACTACATTGCTGTGACACCCAGTGTCCAGCAACGAGCTCAAATGAGAGCTCCACAGTGCATTCCTTTAATAATGGAGCCAGAATCTCGTTTTTACAGTAATACTGTCCTTGTTCTAGATTTTCAGTCTTTATATCCATCCATAGTGATAGCATACAACTACTGTTATTCCACATGCTTGGGACATATTGAGAATTTGGGGAAGTAAGTATTTGTCATATAAGTCCTAATGCAGTAAAATAAAGTTTTTTTCCTGCTATTTCAAATGTAGAATGAAATATATGTAGCCAATAACTTCCCTTACTGGAACTGTATGACCAAAGATGATTATTAGAATTCCTGTACAAAAAGAATTTGGAAATAGCATGTAACATGCAAGTTTGTACATGCAACAAAATCAATTCTCTACCTATGTGATATTGAAGTGGAAGGGTGTACTTATGGGAAGGGATAGAGGAAACAAAAATGTGATTAAAGTTAAAATGAGTATTAAAGATTTCTTGAAGATGGTAAAGGACAGACCAAGATCGATTTTGGAGATGGGGTGGCATTGCAATATTGTTCTCTGCAAATGCTTGAACCTTAAATTATAATCTACTAGCTTTTTATTACCCGGCGTTCCCGGGTAACAAAATGATCTTCCAGAGTTTATGAATTTTGCACCCGTTCTCGCCCCCCATGCCGACAGGGGCCGAACCCGGACTTCAACGGCGATGGGAGCGTCGCTGCTTGCCTCGGCGACTCCGGAAACTACAGACTCTACGCCGATTTCGGCCGTTTTTGACCATTTTCACATGGGCCCCCCTGTGCACCCCCACCCCTGGGGGCGCTGGGGGGGGGCCTGACCCCCACAGTGTTTGTCGCCAGGCCACAAGGCATACACATGCTGAGTCTGGCGCCAGTCGCTCTAGGAGTCGCAGTGAGGCATGGCGGATGTCTCGTTTCGCACCCCTTCCCACCCCCCACGTTGGGGGGGGTGAACCCGAACTCCCACAGCATCAGGAGCCTTGCCGCTCGCCTCGGCGAACCCAGAAACTACAGAACCAACGACGATTTCATCTGTTTTCAACCGTTTTCATGCGGGAGCCCTGGGGCACCCCCAGGGGCGCTAGGGGGGCCTGACCCCCAGAGTGTTTGTCGGCAGGCCGCAAGGCACGCATGTGCCGAGTTTGGTGCGTGTCGCAGCAAGCATTCCAGCAGGGCATGGCGGATGTTGTCTCATACCCCTTCTCGCACCCCACGCCAAGGGGGGGGCAAACCCAGTCTCCGACGGTGTCAGGAGCATCGCCGCTCGCCCCAGCGACCCTGGAAACTGGATTCGACGCTGATTTCAGCCGTTTTCGACCATTTTCACATGGGGACCCCCACATACCCCCACCCCCAGGGGAGCTAGGGGGGTCTGACCCCCGCAGTGTTTGTCGCCAGACCGCAAGGTGTATGTGTGCCAAGTTTCGTGTCAATCGGTCCAGGCGTTCCAGCAGGGCATGACGGATGTTTTGTTTCGCACCCCACGCCAAGGGGGGGCCAAACCCAGATTCCAACGGCATCAGGAGCGTCGCTGCTCATCCCAGCGACCCTGGAAACTATGGATTCGACGCCGATTTTGGCCATTTTCGACCATTTTCACGCGGGGACCCCTGCGTACCCCCACCCCTGGGGGCGCTAGGGGTCCCGACCGCCGCAGTGTTTGTGGCAAGGCTGCTAGGCTTCCGCATGCCGAGTTTGGTGCCAATCGGTCCAGGCGTTAGAGCAGGGCATGGCAGATGTTGTGTTTCGCACCCCTTCTTGCCCCCCACATCGAGGGGGGGCCAAACCCAGACTCCAACTGCGTTGGGAGTGTCACCTCTCACCTCGGCGACCCCGGAAACTATGGATTCAACGCTGATTTTGGCCGTTTTCGGCCATCTTCACACGGGGACCCGAGCGTACCCCCACCCCCGGGGGTGCTAGGGGGCCCCGACCCCTGCAGTGTTTGTTGCCAGGCCGCAAGGTGTATGCGTGCCAAGTTTCGTGCCGATCGCTCCAGGCGTTGCGGAGCCTATGCAAAACACACACACACACACACACACACACACACACGCTCTTCTTTATATATATAAACTAGCCTTTTGTTACCCGGCGTTGCCCGGGGGACAAAGTATCCCCAGCTTCTATTAGGAGAAGGAATGAATACAGGGACAGAATCAAGCAAAGGAGCGTAATGAAATTGTCACACTCACTGAACACTGTCTGCAGGTCCTGTGGTAGGATAGCACCAATGTGTGAGAAACAGGAAGAGGTGGCCAGTTAGCCCTCTGGAAATAGGTCCCTCTCAGATCCGACTGGGTGTTGGAACTCTCTGGATCATGCTCTTTCCAGCCTGGGCAACTCAGGCAGTGCAAAGCAGTTTCACTTTCGTTTCTGAGGTCTCTTCCTGTGTCTCAGCTCAGGGAGTGCAATCCCAGCTCATGACCTGCAGAATCCTTTGTGACCACAGGGTGGCAGCACACTTTCACTCCAATACAATCCCCTCGCTGTCCCTCCCCGCCCGGGGGCTGTAGGGGGGTCTGACCCCCACAGTGTTTCTTTCCAGGCTGCAAGGTGTATTCCTGCCAAGTTTCGTGCGGATCGGTCCAGGCGTTCCTGAGCCTATGCATAACATACATACATACACACCCGCATACATACAGACAAACATACCCACGTCCGTTTTTATATATATAGATTAAGAGTTAATTTTAGAAAATATTCAAAATGACCTCTAATGTCTGACCTCTAGTGTCTGGTCTTGAAACATATGGTCTATGGGACCATAGGAATCTGGCATTCCACTTACTCTTGTCTCATACTTCCCATATTTAATGTTGATTGTGTTAATGTATTAGATCATTTTATCCAAATAGGCAAATTACAGTCCAATCCTGAACCTGGCTGCATCCAAAGCTCCAGTGGTGCTGAAATAGCAACCACTGGATCCTGAGGCCTCTGGAATACCACCAGTGGTCTCCTCGGGGAAAAGTAGTATTTGGGAAAAGATCCCTTTCCCCAAGGAGGCTGTAGCTGGTGACAAAGGGTCTCCTCGTTCTGCACCTGCACTTGAACAGTTGCAGAGTTAAGATGCCTGTGTCAGGCTGCCTGGCTCAGGAGGGAGGGTAGGATACAGCGGCAGAAGCTGCCACTGTCTCTGCCCACCTCCCAGGCCCGATCCTCCCCTCCCCCTGCACCACTGGCTGGCAGTCTTTCTTAACTCAGGTGGCAATGCTTCGACCTCTGCATGGGTCTGAGATCCAGTTTTGAGTGGTGTGACTCCAGCGATAGGACTGCTTACACTCTGGTGCCACAAACATGCTTTACGGCACATTCATGACACCCAGAGTAGAGCTGGTACTGAGCAGTAGCACCGACACTAAGAATTGGGCTCTTGCCTTCAAGCTCACGTGTGTCCATGTTTAACTTTTAGTGCTGAACTAGTATATTTAACATTAAAGCTACCTAAAATAATTATGTCCTAATCTAATCTTCTGCAAGAGTGCAAGCAATGGCAAACGTTGTCTGCCGAACCTCTCACACACACCCACAGCCCTCCCCCCCCCAAAAAAATCCTAATGTTTGAGGGGCTTTGGGGAACAAGATGGGAGAGGTTAAATGACAGGCAGGAATTCCTAAAAAAGATGCACCTTCTAACAAGTGCATTTAGAATGCAACTTCAAATGCATCCTCTTTTCCTGAGCTTTTAATTAACAAGCTTGGCTCCTATGAGCCTGTAATGCAGAGGGACCTGAAACCTTCTGTTTCGCTTGCTAATGTTACTGTGGTCAATTTTTATAATGACTGGGTTTGTCAGGTTAGCACTTGGCCCCATCATTTAACACTCGGTTACAGTAGGATTGCTTCCAAAGAATTTTATTAGAAGCTTTACATTAACAGTGAGCCAAGCTCCCAAATGCTTAAAGGTCAGTAGTGAAGTATAATACACAATGCAATCATGATAAAAGAGGCCACTGAACTTGCAGTACCACCCCATCTCCTCCTTGGCCAATGCATGCTGTCTGCATCAGCCCAGTGCTGCCACAAATGTTTCCAACAGCCTTCTTTGTTTAGTTGCTTTTCTTAACCACACAAAGTTCTCTTTTCTTAGAATGACTCCTTGCTTCCTTCATCCCTTTCTTGTTTCCTGGGTTTGTAACATCAATGCACTTCTAGTTGCCACATCTCAAAAAGGACATAGTGTAACTAGAAAAGAGGCAGAAGAGAACAACTAAAATTATTATTGGGCTGGGGCACCTCCCTTATGAGGAAAGGCTACATGGCATGTGGGGCATTTGGGTCTGAAAAAGAGGCGTCTGAGCAGGGACATGATTGAGCCGTGCAAAATTTTGCAGGGGATGGATAGAGCACTGTTCTATTTCCTCTCACCCAACACCATACCAGGAGACATCCACAAAAATTGAGTGTTGGGAGAGTTAGAATGGACATAAGAAAAGAGAATGTGTCTTTACCCAGCAGTTAGTCTGTGGAATTCTTTACCACAGGATGTTGTCTGGCCTGGGTGTCTTTAAAAGGGAATTGGACAGATTTCTAGAATAAAAATCCATTGCAGGTCACAAGCCATGATAAGTATATGCAACCTCCTGCTTTTAGAAGTAGGCTATTTCAGAATGCCATGTAAAAGAGAGTGGCAACAAGATGCAGGTATTTTGTCTTTTGTACTCCCTGAGGCATCTGGTGGACCACTGTGTGAGATAGAAAGCTGGAATAGATGGGCCTTCAGCTTGATCCAGCAGAGCTCTTCTTATGTTCTGTTCCCCACTGTCCCCTGGCCATAGTGGACAGTGCAAAACAAATGTGATAATTCTGCCCCAAAGCACACAGCCCCCAATACAAGATCTTGCCTTAGTCTTTCCTTCCTCTATCGATTCAGCTGAATGTCTGAAATCAAAGCAAGGTGCTCCTCAGTGTCCCTTCCCCACGACCCAACTGTTCCATTCCTTCACCTATTTTCTCCCCAAAATACTCTTTCCACAGAGCCTTTTGACTCCTTATTGTTTTTGCTGCTACAGACTGCCTACTAGAACTACATACCTTCTTAAACCTTTTAGCACCAGGACCCACTTTTTAGAATGACAAACTGTCTGGGACCCACCGGAAGTGATATCATGGGCTGGAAGTACCATCATTGTGATGTCAAAGTCTGCTGCTTTCCAGCCATTTACCAGTATCAAGGAGAATCAGAAAGAAAAAAGCCTATTGCAACCTTGACACAAGCAGAACAGCGACATAGCCCATCCCCTTTCCAGCATCCCATCTTCCTATATTTTCAATATGGCTGCTCTAGATGCTTCACAACTCACCTGAAATTGGCTCACGACCCACCGGTGTGTCCCAACCCACAGTTTGGGAACCACTGTACTAGAGGTTGATGGTATTCTGTATTGCTGTTTTTATTATTTTTTTAAGTAGAAATCCTATCCAACATTCCAGAGCTGATGCAGCCATAGTGCAGCCCCAGGGTCAGGGAACAAATGTTTCTTTGCCTTGAGGAGGCCTCCATGACTCCCCTCTCCACTGCAGGATGCAGCACATGTCCTGTTTGCACAGCTTTGTCAGTGCTGAAAGCAACAAAAACAACAACCTGAAAGGTTGGATTGGATTGGGCCCTTAATCTATGTATTTTGTTGTGCTTACAACTGTTGTTGTTAGCCATCTTGTGTATTCTTCTAAATGGAAAGGCAGAAAACCCCTTAAATAAAAGCCTAAATTAAAAATAGTCAAGATTTGAAGATGGTAGGCGGAGTAAAAAAGGAGATAGGCAAAGCTGAACAAAAGGGAAAACACTACAGGATTGCCAAAAGAATGTGAGCAGGACTTGGGCATGAGAAAGGCAGAGATGGGGCTGATTACAAAAATAAAACCAGGTATACTGCCAGAGTTCTCTTGAGCAATATGTAGTATGCAAAGAAGGCTTCTATCTCCAGCAGTAGTACTTGTCTGCATTTTACTGAAAACTCATTTCCTTTGTCTTGCTTTCTAGATATGATGAATTTAAATTTGGTTGCACATCTCTGAGAGTATGTCCTGATTTACTGTATCAGCTTCGGCATGATATCACAGTATCACCCTGTGGAGTAGCTTTTGTCAAGGTAATGTTTTATACAAAATAGTAATTTGGTTTTACTATAGGAGAGCAGTTCTCAAACTTTCTGGGAGTTTGAGAACCGCTGTAAGTGCTTGCAGGGGTGGAATCTCAGCGACGCAATCGCTACAATTACATCACTTCAGGGCACATATTGGGGCTGTGAGGACTTGCCAGTGCCTTTCCCAGCATCCAGGAGGCTCCCTGTGCATTAGAAAAGTGAAAAAAAATCACAACACACTTCTGGTATGGTATGGTATGTGGCTTCTAATTATCTTGAACAATTTCCACATCAGTTTTCTTACACAGGAACCCCTGTTCATTGACCATAGAACCTGTGATTATTACAGAGCATTTTGGGACATGTCTCGGAGCCTAGCTATTGTCTTGAACAAACTCTGTATGTACCCCAGTGTTCTGTGTACTAAGTACTACAGAGGATAATTAATCATTCAGAAGGGAGCCCCATCCTAACCAGCACTGGGGCCACACATCCCACACTGTATCCTGTGCTGGGAAGGAGCAGGCTCTGGAGGTCTCTGGAGTAAGGGAACATTAATCCCCTTACCCTATGCAGAGCCCAGCCTTTATAAAGGGGCTACTCAGATCTGCGCCAGCAAAATAGCTGGCGCAAGTCCGAGAAGCCCCATGTTGGGCTTTCAGACCCAGGAGGGAGAATAGGATTCGGCATAGGCCAGTGCCGTCCATCCTGGCCCCCCTCCTGAACCTGGTTCTCCCCACCCCGGTTCTGCCCTCCATGCTGTCCAGCGGTAGCTTGCGGCTCCATCCATCATAGCATCTCGATGCAGCACCAGTAGGGCAGTGCAGTAGGGCAGTGCAGGCATTGCTGCCACAACCACCTACTCACCAGATGCCACAAACATGCTTTACTGCTAGATAGAACAGTGGCTAGTGTTACTACTCTACAGCAGCTGCTGCGCCAGCATAAAGGTTTGGATTTGGCCGTAAAGTATCTTTCAGGCTGCATTTCCCCTTTTACTAGTCCCCAAGGAAATGCCAGAGTTCCTGGAAACACACTTATTAGCCATCAACAGTTGTCAGTGCAAACATTGATAGACACAGCTAAAAACTCAAGCTTACAGCAAGTTTGCAATCTGAACTAAAATGAGTCTGTTATCCAAAGTTTACAACAAAAAGCTTAATTCTGTTGCCAGTTCTGGATCAATCTTGCAACTTGTAGAAGAAATCATGTAAATTCGCATTTGTGTGTTGCTGCATACTTATACCTTTGTGTGTTGCTTTCTACTTCACTGTTATGCAAGTATTATAGTGTTCTTGCTTTTTATCAGGAGTGAGGCGCTAAACAGGACAAAGAATTCCTAAGCACTAGAAATCTTACTAAGCAATCCTTTTTTGCTTCTGATATTTTAAAAAGGCATTGTTCACACTGTTCAAGCATATCTCAGCAGGTATGAAGAATTGGCTTGCCATTTCACTGTCTCTTGTTTTTGTTTTGTTTTTTACCAGCTTGGCTTGTGTTTGAACGTTTAAACACAACCATTGTTCAAGGCAGTGTAAAAGAAGATCAGTTGAGTCACCCACCAAATGATGACATAGGATTGATACAGCTTAGGTAGAATTGATGGGAGCTCTGTGACAATAACTATGTCCACCACACCCTTAAAGTGATGAACAATGTAACCATATAGTTGTTGTCAGAACAGTGCAACCTAGAGGCAGTGCTGTCACAGTACTCACAACGTAGCAAGGCAAGCACCAGTGAAGTTCAGAACCTTTCCCCCCACAAATGGTGAGAGTGTCCATAAACATAAAAATTCCAAATAATGCCATAAACATACAAATTCATAACAAAATGTTTCAAAAATATTCATTTGCCCCTCACAACTGAAGCAGATGGGTAGTTCATCCTGTTCAACACTGAAATTCATTCTGTGCTTATGTATTTAATGCCAAGGTTAATCCTTAATACTAACACTTTTTAAAAGATACTTTAATGTTTTTGTTTGTTTGTTTGTTTTTGTAACAGTCTTCAATAAGAAAGGGTGTAGTGCCCAGAATGCTGGAAGAAATTCTGAAGACTAGGATAATGGTAAAGCAATCAATGAAGGCTTATAAGCATGACAAGGCAATCACTCGAATGCTTGAGGCACGTCAACTTGGCCTTAAACTTATAGCAAATGTCACATATGGATATACTTCTGCTAATTTTTCAGGAAGGATGCCATGCATAGAGGTGAGTAACAAAAATGAAATGCTTAGATGATTCAGAAAAAAGAAAACCACTCGTCTTTACTATAAGACAACAGTTACTAGCCCCTGCTCCCTAACTGTAAAATAGGAATAATGACTTGTTTCAAAGGGTTCTGAAGAGGATATTCAAGATAAAGAATTGAAACACCTTTTATACTAAAATACTGTGTAAATTATTAAGTAGCTGTTTGCAATACTTTTAAAAACATTATTTTCAGTTGTCAGTATAACTACACTAGAGAAGTACTTTAGGTGTGCCCAAGAGAATGGATGGTCAACAAACCATTATGTCTTTTTTTTCTTGGCCCTCTATATCATAGCTCCAAGTGCATTTAAAATCCTTCAGAATGTGGCAAAGGAGCACTGCAATTTTTTTTTTACTCAAAAGCTTCCCAGCAGCCACGACTCCAGTGGCACCGAAATAGTTACCGCTGGATCCAATGGATGCTGAGACACCTCTAGAAGCAATTCTTGGGGTAAGGGAGAGTAAGGTGTAAGGGAGGATATGGCAGCAGATGTTGCCTTTGTTGCCACCTCCCTCCGGGGCCTGATCCTCCCCTTTCCCTCCCAGTTCTGCTCCTGCCCCGAAAGGCCGCACCACCAAGTGACAGCAAAGCTTACCACTGGTGGCCCTCCCATATCTTTTCAGCACTGAGGCCCACTGCCAGTATTCCTTCCTCCTCGGGTGCCGCGAGCGTCCGTTATGGCACATTCACAACACCCAGAGCAGGCAGTCTACCTGTACTGCCAGCGCTAGAGCCCACAGGATTGAGCCCTGAGTCGTACAATTCTATGGCTTGTGGCCAAAGTGTCATAAATGAAACATACATGATCAAGTCAGAAAGAAAGATTGCATAAATCAAGGCTTCACTAAAGCTTTATTTTCAATATCTTTGTATCTGCAGATTGGTGATAGTATTGTACACAAAGCCAGAGAGACCTTGGAGCGAGCAATAAAACTAGTGAATGATACAAAAAAATGGGGAGCACGGGTTGTATATGGAGACACAGACAGGTAATTAAGAACATTCACTTGAGGAACTTATTGAATAGAAATAGTACTGTTTAGCTGTCACATTGCTAATAAAGAATGAGCTCAAGGGCTTTCTCATGTACCAAGCTTTACAGAAGATTTCTTTGTTTCCCAGGCCATATGTCCACGTCAGGAAATTGTAGTTTGTAGCCAGGAATGGGGGAGGAAAAAGCATACAGGCTTACCATTTATTTGCCATCCAGCAAACTGTCAAGTGTTAGATCTGAATGTGACATCTGACCTGTGACAATATGTAATAGCTGTTTTTGCTTTGTGTGTGACAAAGTTCCTGGCTTTTGATATGCAAGAATCTTTGAACAAATATCCATACTTGGTTGATTCCTGACTGTCATTCTCTTTTTTCAGTATGTTTGTACTTCTGAAAGGAGCTACTAAGGAACAATCATTTAAGATTGGCCAAGAAATTGCTGAAGCTGTAACAGCTACCAACCCCAAACCAGTAAAACTGAAGTTTGAAAAGGTGAGAAAATTAAGCCACATCCAAGCGTCGGTTCCCAGACCCTGCTGCCCCAATTCGGGCCACGCGGCGTCTTTGGCTCTGCGCCTATTATACAGTAGACACAGATCTGAGGAACCCGTAGGGGAGACTGGAGCCTCTCCTGGGGCAAGGACATAAACGTGCCCTTGCCCCGGGGAGCCTCTGGAGCGCTCCAGAGCTGTGCTGGGTACAGCAGAGGCCCTTCGGCTTAGCCATTCCAGCGCAGTTTAGGATTGCGCTCTAAGTTCAATGACATCATGGAACAGATGACCAGAAATAAGTACTTTGTTCTCATCTAGGAACTCATTAGCTGCAAATGACAGGAGAGAAAATATGCAAACCTTAACTGTGTTTTTCAAGATACGGAACAGCCCGAGTCCTTTCAGCAGCGCTGCTTCTGAGAGCAGCTGATGATGGTGCTGGGTGAGCCCAATTATCATCAGGGCTGGATACAAAGCCTTCAGGACCATGTCCATCCTGCAGGCCTTATGTGTAACACCTCTGGCTTATACCTTTCCTAATCTTTGAAGTACATTCTGGCTGAGTTTCTACTGTGACTTCATCCAAGCATTTTAGAGTAGCAATTTAAATGCTTGGCAAAAGTCCTACTCCGATGTTGGGACCACAGGGGGTCCCTGCAAGGCCTGGAAAGTGTCCAGTGGTGGAACACTTGCTTCTTGGGGAGTGCGGGGGGCTTGTAACTCCCTCTGCAGGCCACCTGTGGCTGCGAATAGTTTTCACCTCCAGTTTTCAATCAAAAAACAGAAGTGGGTCCAATTGCTGATCAGAGCTATTTGCAGCTGTAAGGAAGCGTGCAAAGAGGGCTATGAGTCCCCATCCCCTAGCAGGCCAGCACGACACCCACCCACCCACCCACCCCCCGCTAAGTTTAAAAGACCCTTGGTCCCAGCAGTACCACAATTGCTGCAGCACTGTCAGTACCCTCATTTTTGGAACATTCCGGTTAAGGGGCAGTGGCCCTCTTTCTGTTCCTCTGATGCGTCATGGCCCACCAGTTTGGGAACCAATGTTTTGGTGAGTTTTACAACCTTAATTTTCCCTTTTAACATTTCTTTTAATAACCTTTTAACATGCCCTTTTTAACATACCTTTTTAAGAAGTTTTCCCTTTTGAAGTCAAACGTGACTATGAAGTACTTTCATAAAGAATGGAAGTGCCCTCCCAACACCTCAGGGGGCCTTTCTGAAGTTCCCGAACCTCAGAGAGCTTCCTGGGTGCAATCGGAAGACACTTCCAGTTGCATCTGGGAGCTCCACTCACCTGAGTTAAATCTGCAGATTCCAAACCCATGGATAAACGAGGCGGACTGTAGGTGTGATTTAAATGTGCCTGTGTTAAATTGGGGTCTATTTATGAAATGTGTTAACAAGAAGACAAATCTGCCTGTCTTAAAATGTACTTTTTTTAAAAAAATGCCACAGGTATATTTGCCTTGTATTCTACAAACCAAGAAGAGGTATGTCGGTTACATGTATGAAGCACTGGATCAGAAGGACCCAGTATTTGATGCAAAAGGCATAGAAACTGTTAGAAGAGATTCTTGCCCTGCTGTTTCCAAGGTAAAATGACACCAGCATTTTATTATAATGAAAAATCATTTCTTCATTCAATCAAGTACCATTTCCAAACTTAGGGAAATAACTTCAAAGGGTTAAAAGCTCTTTGAAAATTGAGATACAGCTACTTTGTATGTTGTAACAATGCCAATAGATTCCTTCAGTGTTCCAAAATAACTTATGGCACAATACTAACCTGGAGTTGGGCTGGCCAGCCCAGGAGTGTTGCAAATGCACTGTAAAGCACATTTGGACCGCTCCTTCCTGGCTTTGAGAGTTTGCCATCCTCCCTGAATCTGAGAATGGTCCAAACGCACTTTACTTTCCATTTGCGACACTCCTGGCTGGCAAAAGTGACTTGTGCCAGCCTAACTCCAGATTAGGATTGCGCCTTTAATCTTATTTGAATATTTTGAGCAACAAGGAATTGAACACTTAAACACTTGCTTTGTTTTTCAGATACTTGAGCGTTCTATCAAGCTACTATTTGAAACCCGGGATATAAGTCAGATCAAGCAGTATGTGCAAAATCAATGCATGAAGTTATTAGAAGGGAAGGCCAGCATGCAAGACTTCATCTTTGCAAAGGAGTACAGAGGAATTTCTGCTTACAGACCTGGAGCCTGTGTGCCAGCTCTAGAAATCACAAGGTAATATGGTGCCTAATAGCACTGCAAGATCCTGATGTCCAAGTTCTTTAAAGAAAATAAGTTCCCATTATAGAAATCAGGACTCCACCTTTCAGCGATTATACTTTCGGCGTTTAAAAGGCTGGCATATTTACCATCAACCCTGAGCCTACCTCAAGTCCCAGCCCTGCCTCACTCAGGAGTGGTCAGTCTTTTTTGAGCTCCGCTTTCTTCCTTCTGTGTTGGATTCTATTGTGCTTATTGGCCGAACTGATGGGGAAGGGGTTGCAGGAATTCCTGCAGATAGTTAATGGGAGATGAATACATTTCAAGAAACCCGAGTGTATAGATCTGTCCTTCATGTTAAACATGGTTTACACTTTTTGGTTTACCATCTTTCATATACAGGAAATGGAATTTGAGATGTATTCTGTTTCTTCCAACAGGAGGATGCTTGCGTATGACCGGCGGTCAGAGCCCCGAGTTGGTGAAAGAGTCCCCTATGTCATTGTGTATGGCATGCCAGGACTGCCTCTCATACAGTTGGTTAGGCGGCCCATTGAAGTGCTACAGGACCCTAACCTGCGCCTGAATGCCACTTACTACATCACCAAGCAAATTCTTCCTCCGTTAGCTAGAGTCCTATCACTGATTGGCATCGATGTTTTCAGCTGGTATCATGAATTACCAAGGGTAAGTATGTGAAGTAATGTACATGGCTGCAGCCATGACGTTATAGAAAGGACTAAATATTTTTTGTCAAATTGTTGTAATGCACAGCTCAAGGCTAAATCTAGATGATGAGCAGTAAGGTCTACCTCCTCAGGAGATGGGAACAGCCTTGCAGATTTCTGTGGAATATTTATTTTATTTATTCAATTTATAACCCACCTTTCTCCCCAAAGGGCACTCAAGGCGCCTAACAGAGCTTTAAAATACATAAAAACAATTAGACTAGAATTAAAACCATAAAAATAAAAATATAGTGTAAAAGCAAAACCATTAAAATATTTAAAAGCAGCCATCAAAGAATGGACATGGTCTGCTTTGCCCCCTCCCCTAGTACTGGCTACATATGCAGCCCTCTCTCTGTCTCTCACAACACTATCTCAGGGCATTTTCCTGCCTCTTTAAAGTCTAGAGGAGCAGCCAAGATAGAGCTGTAAGTATGCTGCTTTCCCTGGTCTTCAATGACAACATGCAGGTGCTGTGCTGTTCTTTCCCATAGTTAAAAAGATTTTGCTGTCTTACTCTAAAGGGGTATGCAGACAACCAATAAAACTCTGTGTTGCCATGAGTATTGTCTGCTGTTATGTTCTCAGTTAAGCAATAGTGTGGGCAGGGCGGGGCAGTTGTATGCAAAGTACACTGAAACAAACCCAAAGCAAATGCCCAAGACAGCATACATGGGCAGGCTAGTCTAAATCACCATTTTTTCAATGGGGTTTTTACAAATATACAGTATTATGTGATTCATGGAATCTTCAGTCCCAGATATAGCCTTCACAGTGTGGTTCTCTCTTCTGGTATTAAACTATATCTGTGGTTCTCAAACCTTTTACAGGCCCTGAGATTGCGGCCTGATTTATTAATGCCAAGGGGTGTAGCTATAATAGTAATTGGGCAGCAGTGCTCCCCCCCCCCAAGTAGCAGCTTGTTTAACCCTTGATGCACCTAGCCTAATCTGCCCTGTCAGTTTCGCAAGCTACCACTGGTGAGTTCCAGACCCACAGTTTGAGAACCACTGAGCTATACTGATTTTTATACGTACCAGTTTGCCTTAGATCATCTAAAGGGGCTCTCCTTCAGGTGTCCCCTCTGTCCCAAGATAAAGGGATGGCAGCTCGGGGGCAAGCCATCTCTCTTTCGGCTCCACATGTGAAATTCCATATTCCACAAATATGGAATTCCCTTCCAGAAGAATTAAGAACGACACTCTCTCTCATGGCTTTTTGGAGAGGTCTCCAATCCTACCTATTTCGTCTGGCCTTTAGATGATGGTTGGCTGTCTGCCCTCGTCCCTCTGGAGTACTGTCATAGTTTGTTTATTCCCCTGGTCAGTTGTTTCCCAATTTGGGTCTTGCTTTATTTTTGAACATTCTGTGTTCATGTCAAATGTTTAATGTTTTTTTAAAATATGTTAATGTGTTTTACTTATTGTGGTTACGTTGTACTTTTTTTGTTCTCTGTAAGCTGCCTTGGGCATTTGCTTTGACATGGGACAGGCGGGTTATATATTCTTCAAATAAATAAATATTTGCAATTCTTGAATTGTGCTTGAGGGCCTTTGATGCAAAGACCCAGCAAACATTGCTTGGGAAAGTGTAAATTGGGTAACACTACCTTTGCAGAAATAATGCTATCATTTGTGTACTGATAAATGTTATTTCTGGATCTTTCTAGATTCAGAAAGCTGCCACAACTTCCCACAATGAGCAAGAAAACCGAAAAGGGACAATCTCCCAGTATTTCACCACGCTACGTTGTCCTGTGTGTGATGAACTGACTCAGCATGGGATTTGCAGTAAATGTCGAAACCAGCCACAGCACGTAGTAGCAATTCTTAATCAAGAAATTCGAGAACTGGAGCGGAAACATGAACACCTGGTCAAGGTAAGGAGAAAACCGTCTTTGTTTCTTAGCAAACAGAACGCAATACAGAAACCAATTAGCTTAAAAGGTGAATGAGCCTTCTACCCAGTACATTACACAGGAACCCCAAGGACATAATAGCCATAATTTCATGTAAGATTCTGCCTTATCTGTACTTAAAAAATTTTGTTTTGCTAATTTGAAAATATACTATAATTTACAGAGTGCCTCTTTTACTAGTTTTATCCATTTCTTAAGTAGAAAAATTTAGCATTGTTCCTTTTTAAAATTATTTCCAACTCATTGTTTGATATTCCAGTATATGTTTTAATATCACCATACTGAACAATGTGCCTCTCTAT
Organism: Lerista edwardsae; assembly: GCA_029204185.1. Lineage (NCBI taxonomy): Eukaryota > Metazoa > Chordata > Lepidosauria > Squamata > Scincidae > Lerista > Lerista edwardsae. The sequence goes on along the minus strand of JAJKFI010000049.1, from coordinate 7,952,892 downwards.
ACCCCAGTACGCAGATTGGATCTGGTACACATCCAAATCCATACCCCAGGTGAGTGGGGCTTACTGCTCTACCAGGGAGTTGCCATCCCACAGCGCCGATTGCCCCCCAAACTGCACTCCAGACAGCCACTTCCAGGTTCTGATGCCTCAGCAGGCATTGCGCCTGGATTTCTGGGCAGATGCAGCCAGCCAGAGCAGTTTGGGGGGTGATGAGTGCTGTGGAATGGAGGCTCCCCGGCAGAATGGAAAGCCCCACCGGGGACATGATTCCCGGCACACAGTGGTCTCCAATACAAAATAAGTCAGGGACTGCTCATTTGCAGTACCAAGATTATGGTATTATTTTTAACCAGCCTTGGTTCCCTCTGCATATAAAATATAAATATTTTAATGTAATGGAGTAATGCATCTTATATCTGCAGCAAATGTAATATTTGGACAGTTTTACTGTACCATGTCTATCTTATCTGTACTGAACCTCCCAACCTAGGGCCCAGTCCTATACAACTTTCTGGCGCTGATGCAGCCATGCCAATGGGGCATATGCTGCATTCTGTGGTGAGGGGACAAGTCATGAAGGCCTCCTCAAGGTAAGGGAACATTTGTTTCCTTATCTCAGGGCTGCACTGTGATTGCATCAGTGCTAGAAAGTTGGATAGGATTGGGTTCGCAATCCTCTGTCAGGTGTAAGACTATTATTTTTATAATGATTTCCTTTGAAGTTCACATACAGTGGGACAGCTGAAATGTTAAAACAGTCTTACAGCCCAACCCTATGCTCTGGCACCAATTCTTATGTGGCAGCACCTACATCCTATGGTGGGGACAGTGGCAGTTCATCAGCCCGAACCCTAATTGAAAACATTTTGCACTTGTCTTCTGATAGGCTGCTCAGTCACCAATGTGGATATAGTACCGCCTGTTTTGGTGGAATTATATTTGAGAGAAAAGGGCAGAGTGGTTTTAAAAAGAAAGGATATGATCTGGTCATCCAAATTGGCAATGGATAGCAGGATTTTTTTGCCTACCTCAGACAAAACTAAACTACAGGGTGTTCGGAAAGTCACTGTGCACTTATGTTTATTTATGAAAAGTGCACAGTGACTTTCCGAACACCCTGTATAATTTTAGACCACAGGGAGATGGATGGATGGTATGTTCAGTAGGTTTCATGTTTTTTAAAGAATGGTTATTGTGTTTAATAAACCCAAGTCAGTCTGGTGTTTTCACTGGGCATGCATGGTTAAATAGGCTACCTCAGAATGTCAGATGCAGGGGAGTGGCAGTGAGATGCAGGAATCTTGTTGTCTTGTGTGCTCCCTGAGGCATCTGGTGGGCCACTATGTGATACAGGAAGTTGGAATAGATGGGCCTTTGGCGTGATCCAGCAAGGCTGTTCCTATGTTGGTGTGAACCATTCTGCTGAATCCACCCCTTCTGCCTCCCTCACTCCTTCACAGTTCTGCCCCTCCCCACCCAGAAACATCCCGTCTTCCCACCCTCTCCCTGACCACAGCCCACTTCCACTACTGATTTACCCAGCACTAGGGTCCTCAGGGAAGCTGCTATCACCTGACTTCCCCCACTCACTATTTGCAATGGCAACTCAGCTGCACAGGATATAGCAGTTCACATTTTGTGGTTGCTGGAACATGCGTTTCAGTGGCACATTAGGATTGGGTCATTAAATCCTTTCCATCACTGAAAGGAAACTGTCTTAAAGTTAATATTCTTACCTTACATTGTCTTTGTATGTGTGTATTAAAGGTTTCTAAGGGTGCAATCCTAAACTGAGTTAGGCTGGCATAAACTAAGATTTAAACATATGTATTTCACTTGTTATAAGGTAAAACTGGCATTGCACTGACGTTGATGATCCTGATTTGAATGCTGCCATAAAATGTGTGATGCAGAAGTAGCAGCAAAGAATGAGAAACAGAAATGACTATCAAATAATAATATAAATATAGCACCTGCATCTAGATGTCTTACATAGTGAATCGGAACAATCTTTGTGCTTATATTCTCTGAAAATAACTTTATTGTGAAAGCTCGCTTTTGTTGTAATATGTCTCTGTTACCACATGAATCAGCAGTTGCTTTAAAATAATCATTTTAAATAATCACATCATTCTCTTTGTTTTATGGGCAGATACCATGACCCAATTCTGCCTTATGGCTACATAGTGGATTACGAGACAGTATCTTTATTTATTTTGAATGGCTTTTTAGCACAATGCCTGGGTTTTGCCTAGTGGCCCACAAGAGTATGCAGAACATAGGGTGACATCTGGAGAGACTCTTGCATGAACAGAAAAGAAGGCACTTTCACTTGCACAGAATGAGTGTTTATTTCTACCAGTTCTCCCCTCCCCCCCCGCCGCATACACAAGCTGTGGTCTGTGCGACACTGTTCCAGAGTAACACCCCTCCCAAAAAAAAAAGAGGCTGCAAGAAGGGAAAACCCCATTGAGCAAGCCAGGTTCTCAGGATCCCACTCGGTGTGTCAGAATTACAGCAGTAATTGTCAATAGAATTTGGCCAGTAAACAAAACAGTAACAGTCCTGCGACTTTAAATAAAATTGAAACATTTGAAGATAAATTATATTGACTGCTGTGAAGTACTTTAGTATCTGTAGGGAGGCTGTGAGACTTTGCACCATGTGCACATATAGTATACTTCCAACATTCTTGCATCTTTGGTGTTGCAGTTGAAATGTGGTTTACACCGAAATTCCAATGTGTTCAGTGAGGCTTATTCCCACATAAGTGGGCACCGCAGCCTTTGTGCCTGGATCATAATTTTCCCAATAAAATGTATTTTACATGAATCTGTTTTATGTGTCTTTAGATGTGCAAGAACTGTACAAGTTGCTTGGATCGACAGATACCATGTGTTTCATTGAACTGTCCGGTACTTTTCAAGGTCTCCAGAGTGAGTAGAGAGTTATCCAAGGCACCATATCTTCGCCAACTACTTGACCAGTTTTAGGTAACCTATATTACAGGATTCCAGGTGCTAATATTTTCAGTGTTTACCACACTAAAACTATCATGCATGGTCCTTCAGTTTCATCTTGTCCTGGATTTTCATTAACTGTTGGCTTATTCTTAAATAATGAATGTTCGTCCTACGTAATAGTTAAAAAAAATACACTTTACTTGTTAACCTATTAACTCACTTTTTAAGATGTACAATTTTCTTCATTCTCTGCCTTTTTCACATACTGTTTTATAATGCAGATGTTGGAGTAGCTATGTGTTAACATCTTATAAATCCATTCAAAATAAAAGTTTATCCTAGTGAGCTTCTGAAGAAACCTCTGAAGAAACAAAATTGTGTTTTATTGAGCTGTCAGTATCAGGATGTGTTACTTATAGATCTCATTCACTTTATAATTTTGTCTGCAGAATATTTTGTAAATACACTTTTTTACTTTTCAAACAACTGAGTAAAATAATGTGCAATGAATTTTATACAGACAATTTTAAAGTTGGTTGAGGTATTTCCTCACGTTTTGCTTGATTCCAAGTAGATTTGTTGTTTTGATCAGACTGTGCAAACAGTAGTATGTGTAGCATTTTTGAAACATTTTCTAACAAAAAAATCACTGTCTTGCTTTAGTTATTAATGGGGCATTGTGAGGAACTGTGCAAAGACATTTTTGTTACAAACCTGTGGGACTGTTGCAATACTTTAAATAAGAAATTTTATTCCATTTTTGCTTTTGTATAGACATTTCTATTGCTTCTAAATATGCTTAATATTCATTATGTACTGTACAGTTAAAACTTATTTGCATCATCTTGAGAAAATGTGTATTTAGAATATTTGTATAACTGTATAAAATGAAAAGGATTATGTGGTCACAGTGCTTTGTTTTTTAAATTGAAAATCATTTTGTTTTAAAGTTAATGGAAATCACAGTAAAACTGAATAAAATAAATGTGCGTTTTTAAACTTAATTATGGTCTGAGCAGTATTTTTTTTAACGATGCTGCTGTAAGTGATGCAGCTACATGGACTGGGCAGCTTGGGGGGGGTGACAGAATGGCTTGGGAGGAGGCGGCAGAGTAAAACTGTGTTTGCCACTGCCTCTTGCAACCAGTTCCTTTTCCTCTGGAGAGGAAAAACACATTTTTTGCAAGAGACAGCAGAGCAGCAAACAGTTTCTGGCCACTGGTTGCCCTTTGCTTGGGGGGAGACCTGGAAGGGGCAAGCAGGTTGGGGCTGGTGGTGGGGGAGGCGGCTCTGTTTTTTCTGGGTAGTGATGGCAATGGTGAGCACAGGCACAGCCCCTTGCTCCAGATATTGGGAGGGCAAGCAAGAACAGGCTGGTGCTGGAGAGGCGGCAGAGCAAGGGACTGCTGTTCTATTCTTTTAAAAGCCAGGGTGTGACATCACAGTGGTTAGCTAACCCAGTGATATGCAGCCCAATCTACTTAACTCCCCACACAGCAATGCAGCAGAGCCAACGTGGCACCCACTGAATCCTGTGGGAGGGTTTTGGCATCTGGAGGCCTTATTGGGGTAAAAGAACATATTATTCACTTGCTCAGATTAAGCCCATACCAGGTCACTCAGGATGTACACCCGCTATGTAACTGACACAAGCCTGCATGGACCCAGGTCAGGCAATCATGGTGGGGAAGGCTAGGATATTGGCATGCACTGCTGCCACTGATACTGCCCCTGACCTGGCTCTGATCCGCCCTCCTCCCCAACCTGTTTCACCCCTTCTGACCTCCCTTCAACTCCATGCTGCTGTACCTTATAAAAATGCTAGACCTAACTATTATTTAAATAAGGAACAAGGGCAGCTTGGTGAACAATTTCTAATCAGTGTTCTTATTTACTTCAATGAAGTTTCACAATGTAATCACTAGTTGCCTAAGAAGTAGTGGTCAGATCTCTTTATTAGAAAATAAATGTTTTATTTAAGAACATTTCACTTCCCAGTGTCCCAGTAAACACAAACAAATGCCCAGCTGCATTCAAATTACGAAACATGTTTTTAAAAAACCACTTAAGCCCAACAATTTAATATTTAAGGCAAATCACATTTACTAAGAGGCAACACATTGCCCGAAAGTGTAGAATTGTGGCCTGCTCTGTAATGCCAGTTAATTACAAAATAAAATTACAAATATCAGAAACACCTGCATTGTTGGAAGGACCATGATATATTTTTTTATTTAAAAGCTTTATATCCTACCTTTTAGGCCAAAGAACCACAAATAAAATAAAATAGTAAAACAAACTATAGAAAACTGTAGCAATATAGCATGAAAGTACAAATAGAGTCAGTGAAAATCTTTGCAAAAGAGTTAACAGCTCACTTAAAAGCAACTCAGTTGAGTGTCTGCTCTCAGAAAAAGTTCTTCCAATTTGACATAAATCAATAGCAGGACGCCCACGGCTCATATGGCCACAGAGCCTGAACCCAACAAAGCAACCTAGAAGGTCACCTGTGGCCACTAAAGGGGCCCAGGTGAATCAATAGGGTCACAGTCCCCTCTCTAGCTCCCTGTTAATTTCATCCACCAGGAATACCAGGGCTGCTTCCATCCCAAAATGAGGCCTGGAATTGAGATGCCACGGTAGGCTACAACACCTTGCCCAAAAAAGTAAGTTAGAAACTGATCCAACAGTTTTAAGCAGCCAAGTTGAAGAAGAGGTGGTAGTGAGGGGTTTTCCCTCAGCAATGGCTCACCACCACCACTTTCAAAGAGAGCCTGCTTCAGTTATGTCTTAAGCACTTGGATGCTTTAACAAGCCAAGGTGGCCAAGGGTGCTGATGCAGCCATACCAATGGGACATACACTGCATTCTGCATATGCGCTGCATTCAAAGATGCAAATGGTTGGTCTTCTAAGGAGTTCCTCTCCATTTCTAGGCAAGACAATCTGAAAGTATGCAATATAAGAGCAAGACAAAGCATTGGGTACCAAACATCTCTGGCATAATGTCATATCAATAGTGTTTGTGTAGGTGCAGACTAAATTGCTTTTAGTAAATACTGCATTACGTTTGTAGTGTTTACACTTGCATACTAGTAATAGAAGCAATTCTTAACGGCATAGTCAACAAATCTGAACAAAATACTCTTAACTGATAATGGCACTGCCAACATGTAGTGTTGTTTTTACCATGTTCTTGATTTTACTCCTAAGAAGTGACAACTGATCTCATCCATTAAAATCCCACCAAATACCACACTTAGGTCAGCATTCGAAGCATTTCATGGCTAGTTACACATACCCAAAGGAGTTCTTGATTTGTATGTTTCCAACAGGAACATATTAAGACTCTTTTGAAAAGATGACAGGTTTATAATATGGCACTAGGGTCTGCCCTTCAAAGGAAATAAATCATTTAACTGTGCATGCTCGAGACTTTGTGCAATTTTAGGCCTTTGGGTGCCTACTAAAGGGAATACATCCCTGAGAAGTGTGCAATAGCTCCCCTATCGGAATACAGACTGCTGGAACCTAACAGGTAATTGTTATTTTGTCCAACATCATTATTATTGGTAGCAAATGTAAAATATTTTTTTTGTATTTACAGTATTAAATACAGTACAGAATACAGTACAGAATAAATATAGAATACAGTACAGTATAATATATTGTGTGGTCTTGAAAAGAGGGCTAGTGTGGCTTTCTGGGGGCTGGTTGTTGATGTGGATGCTATTGGTTTCTCCTGTTCTGCTATTTTTACCTGATCCTCATGTTTCTTTATCACTCACTATTACTTCCCAGACCTGGTGGGGTTGATAATCCCATGTCTCTATCCCAGTTCACTTAGTTTTCTATCCTAGTGAACTTGTCTGTAGGCAGAAGTGACTCTTGGGTGTCTACTGGACCAAAACAATTACAGCAGATTGCTACTGTCATCAGAATGTCCTTTGGCCTTTTTAATCACATTCATCATAATTGGACTGTAAGATTTCCTATTAACTTTTTAAAGCAATCAGCTGTGTGGCAGCTATAAGTGTCAAATTCTGCTTTAACCCTCTCTTCTTTCCTGTTTGATGGTGGTAAAAGTGGTTGCATTTTGTGGTTCTGTGGCTATACCTCCATTCTGGGCCCACTTTTTCTCATCTAGCATTGTTTCCCTGCACCTCACAGCGTCCCAGGTCTCCCTGTGGCCAATCATTCTTTCTCTCCCTTCTGCCCTCAAGAATCTGCAGTTTTTCAATGTTATCCCATTTTATTGGGTTGGCTGTTGCTTTACTCTGTTGCCACAGCAAGGCATCACTATTTTCAGTGATTGAGCCACTTTGGTTGTCTCCCAGTGGTTTCCTTTTGTTTTTGCTCATATCTTTAAATCTGTGCCTGCTACAAATCCCTAGCCAAGCCCCTTTGTAAGTCAGATGTCCATAAATTGAAAATCTGTAAGTCACAGGCCTTGGGCACTATTATTTAAAAAATTCACAACATAGATGCAGCCAGGGCCATCTAGTGCTCAAGTACTACCTGTGGCAGCCCAGAACTGAGGTCGGGGAGAAGGTTCTTTCTCCCAGCTGGCTTGGCTTCTTTCCTAAGCAGCTGAATGAAGAGGGAAAGGCAGCCTTGGCAAGGTTTTTTGTTTTCCTCCCAGTGCTGAAGGTTGCCACTGCTAGAGTCTTCCCACTCACTGAAGTGGGTAGGAAAAATTATATAACTGCATGCTCAAGTTTTGTGCAACTTTAGGCTTGTACAAAGAACCCCTAGTCATTCCCAGTTATTCCCTCAGTTTTATTACATCTGTACTAACCCAAACCATCTTATGTCCCTTGCTGTTTATCAAATGGGAAAGGGCTTCCCCCTCCCATTAGTAAATTCATGAGATGTGAGAAGTTTCCAGCTTAGTGAAGACTGAACATCACACATGAGTAACCTACAACAGTCAAGAGCAGAAAACGAAAATTGGGCAACAAACCTGTTTTAATCATACTTGATTTCCGGAGGAAGCAAACCCTGTCTGACCAGTGATTAATAGGGTTGATGCTGGAAAAGAGAAAGCACAACATCCTGCAGCTGCTCTACCAAAAAGGAAGAATAGAAGGGGAAAACATGGATGTGGCTTTCTCTCTCCTGCTCTGCAATCCGGCAGTTGCTTGTCCCTGCATGGGCGGGATGGGGGGGGACCTTGGTCAGATCACCATCCCGCAAAAGGCAGAAACACACGACTTATTATCATGTAGTTTAGCCCATGGCCAGGAAGTTCTACAACAAGATCAGTACATGAATCCCATCCACATAGGTTTTATTTATCACTAGCTTGTCCTTACCCGGCCTTGCCCGGTTATTTATGTATCCCAAGCTTCTATTAGACAGGAAAAGGAATGAATTTTGTCTATAGTGTAGAATCAAAGTAATTTTATGTACAGGAAATTAGAAGTATAAGCACAGTATAAAAATTATAAAGTAAAATCTTTTACAAATTCACTATATTAATTTGACTCAGAACTTGATTATAAACAACATGTTTAGTTTCACTTCCAGGAGCAAGAATAAATTCTTGGGTGAACCCACCCTTGAGCAAGCAACAGAAAGTTGTCCGTGGGAGAAACATGGCGATCTCAAAACCACTCAGCAGTACTTAATAAACTGCCCCTGTGACTTGAGAATGCAAGTCTCACTGGAAATTGCAATCTCTTAAAGTTAAAAGGGAGATCCGTCGGAATGAGTGTTATCAGTGGGATAAAAACTGTTTCACCCTCTCCCTTTCTTGTTAAGATAGTCGCTTCAATTACAGTACCCAGCATCATCTTGACACACAGCCTTGTGCCGTTGCAAAGGGTTGGCGGGTCAAGGTTCTGTAGTAAAATAATTGGAGACCCCACTGTAAGTAAATGATGTGGTGGCAATCCAGCCAGATCAAGTGAGTTTAGGAAGTCTGATGGGAAATTGACGACCTCAAAGGCATCTACTACGGTATCGATAGACTTGTTTTCAGTGACTAGGCCTGATAAAATGGCAAGTATTTGATTCGAGTCCCAGACCGGGGCATAATGATTTTTAAAAATTTCCAGAACGTTCTACAGAGTTCTATTCAACTACATTTGGGCTTAAATGTCATCGGGATTGTCACCGATCAGCTTAGCGACCCCCAAAACTGTGGATTTGACACTAATGTCGGTCATTGTGGACATTTTATTTTTTACCCCTTCTCACCCCCCATGCTGATGGGGGCTGAACGTGGACTTAAACAGCATTGCGAGTGTCAAGGTTCATCTCAGCAACCCCGAAAACTATGGATTCGACACTAATATCGGCCATTTTCTATTATTTTTACAGATCACCCCCTTCCCACCCCCACCCCTAGGGGTGTCTTACCCCCGCAGTATTTCATTCCGGAGTGTAAGTCATATGTGTACCACATTTGGTGTAAATTGCTCCAGGCATTCCAGCGTAGCAACCCCGAAAACTATGGATGTGACACTAATATCGCCCATTTTCGACTATTTTTACATGTCACCCCCTTCCCACCCCCACCCCTAGGGGTGCTAGGGGTATCTCACCTCCACAGAATTTCTAGGATGAGTTGTGAAATCTGAAATCAAATGGTGTCCTCTACACCACCATCAGTGTGCTGCAGATCTTCTAGTTCCAAGCGCTGCATCTTGCACCCCTTCTCACCCCCCATGCCAAGGGGGCCCGAACTTGGACTCAAACAGCATCGGGAGTGTCACCTTTCATCTTGGCAACCCCAGAAACTACAGATTCAACACCGATATCAACCGTTCTTTATCATTTTTACATGGCACCCCCTTCACACACACACCTCTAGGGGTGCTAGGGGGGTCTTACCCCCGCAGTATTTCTTTCTAGACCGCAAGGCCTATGTGTACCAGGTTTGGTGTCAATCACTCCAGGTGTTCCAGAAGGTCATTGTGGACATTTTATTTTGCACCCCTTCTCGCCCTACACGCTGATGGGGGCCAAACCTGGACTCAAATGGCGTCGGGAGCATCGCTGCTCATCTCAGTAACCCCGGAAACTATGGATTCGACACCAATATCGGCTGTTTTCAATCATTTTTACATGGCACCCCCACCCCTGGGGTGCTGGGGGGGGTGTCTTACCCCCGCAATATTTCTTTCCAGATCGCATGGCATATGTGTACCAAGTTTGGTGTCAATTGCTCCAGGCATTCCAGATCTTATGTGGAACATACACACATACAAACACATACGTCCTCTTTTTTATAGATAGATAGATAGATAAATTAGGCTCCCCAACACGCTGAAAAAAGACAACGTGTGAAATGTAGGATATTTGTCCATTCTGAAATCTTGATTTCATCTTTTCTTAAATGCACTTTTGCTCATATAGCAGGCTGCTGCTGCTTCTTTGGCGCTCACTCACTTTAACTGGGAGCAAACCTTAGCAGGCAGCAAAGCAAAACTTCCCCCTGCTTCGGCAATGTTCTTTTGAGGACTTCCTACTAAACATCTTGTTCTAAATAAAGCTTAGTCATTTTTATCCCGATCTGTATTTGAATTCTTTTGTCTTGGGGAGATGGCAGCAAGTAAAGGAGAAGAATTGAACGCAGGAGGGTGGCTGGAGGTAACAGGGGAGCCTTCAACATGGATCACCTTAGATGTTTCTATGACTGAATTCCTCAGCGTGTCATTCATCTCAATCACTTCAAAGTCTACTTCATTCCAATCCCTGCCATCTTCCTCCTCATCTTCCTCAGGACCAGGGTTCGACAATAAGGCTTCCTGATCTTCACTGACTCCAGTGTCCTTCAGCTGAGCATCACAGGGTGCTGTTGCAAGCTTATACATCACCGGAAACAGCACTGCTGTCATGACTGCAGCTCCCAACGAAGCATACATGAGCACGGGGAGAGTCGGAAAGTGTCCCTGAAGATAGCCCACCGCTGCAGGAACACACATTTCCCCCAGAGCAGCCCCCATCACAAACAATGAGGCTGATTTCCCACCAATGGTGGTATACTGCTCAATCCAGGAAATGCCACTGGGAAAGACCGTCGCCATTGAAGCCCCGTACACTGCAGAGCCAAGCCACAAAGTGACGGGGTGCGTGTTGAACAGGGCCAGGAACAAAGACGACACAGTGGTGCCTACAATACTCCACAGGATCATAGAGCCAGGGTAGGAGCAGGTAGCAAAGCAGATTGCCAGGCCCCTGCAGGCTGCAAAGGCTCCCCAAAAAAGAGAGTTCAAACCAGCTGCTTCATTCTCCTTCATGCCAATGTAGGTGTTTGCATAGGTAAAAATATATGAGCCGTAGGTGACTTCTGCTCCCACATAGCATAAAAAGAACACCGAAAGGAGGAGGATGAGGGCACGGTGGTATTTGGCAGTCCAGTATTTTTGTGCCAAAAGCTTTGCTCTGCCTCGAGCATGATTGGTCCTCAAGTATAAAGTAAAGAAAAGTAATCCAACAAGCAAGAGGTAAGTGCCTATGACTGCATAGGACAACACCAAGTTCCAGTTCAACTGCAGGCTCAGCATCACTGTCCCAGTAGAATTGTCACGAGTGCCATCCAAATGGAACTGAGAGTCAGAAGCAGAGCCCAATGCCATCTTGGCCAGGATAGGGGCCACAAATGCACCCAGGGCAAAGCTGAAGTGCAAGGCCTGCATATGGGGACCAGCCTCTGTCCCCCATGTGCCCAAGGCAAGAACATTTCCACCTGTAGAGTAAAAAGGTTATATATACTCAGAATCAAGTTTTCACACACAAAATATTTGCTTAAGGATCAGGTTGCACATCAATGGAGAGCAATCCAGCTTGGGCTGTTACATTCTGAAGTGTTCCAATTATCAGGCATAGGACATGAAGGAGGGCAATACAAACACACAGTGAAAAAATTGCTACTAACGAGTTTGTTTATTTGCACTTGTCTCTCTTCCTCATGGCTGATTTTCCTAGATATTCCAAAAAAGGAGACATAAAGAAAATTAGCCACCAGGGCGGGGGGGGGGGGGTTGATATAAACTACAGGTGGATCAGCAATTCTTCCTGCCCTCTAACAAAATGCTAAACATATCTACTCAGAGGTAAGCTCTGTTAAATTCAATGGGATGTACTCCTGGGTACTTGTGCATAGGATTGTAGCCTAAATCTTACTGCAATCTCGACCCCCATCCCTGCATGTAAGAAAGGGAGCTTTCAGAATTCTAAGCAGGTATTCTAGTCTGTCAAACATTCCAACATCTGTCAATCCCTATACTTGAGTGGAGAGATCCCCACACACAGAGTGGTTTGAAGAATGTGCCATCCTTTGATGACTGAGCAGCCCTCAGTTCCAATTCTATACAGCTTGAGAAGTACTTCTGTAACATTTAGTACACCAAATACAAAGCAAATTCTATTACTCTTACTGTCTTTGTGTTGTTTCCGCCTCTTGACAAGCAGAACCCTCCCTCCCACCGAGCAATATGGTTCCATCCCAGCAGAAGGGCAGCTTCTTTGAACATTTCCCTTCTTCTTTGGCCCCAAGTACTCCAGAACACTAAGCTTACTTTTCAAAGGAAACCACTACAACCATAGCAGAAAAGCTGCAGATTCATTTTCAGGTGAGGCCACTTCCAGTTGCTGTCCTGCTCAGCGGTGTCATGCAGCCGGAACGCTAGGCGGGAGGAACAGGTGAGTGGCAGCCCGCCCATTGCGTTCCGGTCCGTTTTGCCGTCTTCCCCTGCAGGGGCGGGGAAGACGGCAAAACAGACCGGAACGCAACGGGCGGGCTGCCACTCACCTGTTCCTCCCGCCCAGCGTTCCGGCTGCATGACGCCGCTGGTCCTGCTAGACCTGGCTTCCTACCAACCTGAGCCTGAACCAAAGGAACAAACAGGGGGAAAGGAGGCCAACCTCCTGGGGTAGACTGCCTGGACTAAACCTTTTTCTCACTCCTGTCCCAAACTCTTGATTTGTTTGCTCTGCCAGACAATGCCTGGGCTCACCTCCCCTTCATTTCATACCTGAACTGACCACCATACTTGTGCAGCTGACCACCTTTGGTCCTCAGGTCATTACCAAAACCATGCCACTTCTCCCTGCCACAACACTATAAAAGTTGCCCTTCCTCCTCCTCCTCTCAGCAAGGTTCCCACCTTGACTGCCGGACTTTTTCGCTCTCTAACCTTCTGTTGCCATACCTTAGCTCACTATCTAGAACTCTGCCCCCCCAAAATATTCATATTTCACATCAATCAAACCACATAACATAACATATGTCCTCTTATAGATTTACTGACAAAAGAGCAGCTAAACCACAGAACACTATAGCAGTTTATCTGAAGTCTGGCTCCGCTGATTTCCCTGTGGCTCACTCAGTAACAACTAAAAATGGGTTTATCTGTAAGCAAGCAGTGACTTTACAGCATTCTCAACTATGATCAAGAGGCTCTTGATCTGAAATGGCTCCACTATGGCTAGATTGCAAGCACAGAACAGCCAACTCTATTTTCAGTTCGGTATGTGGGGGGGGAGTCCCTTGCATACTCAGAGCTCCCCTGACAGCAAAGGTTATCCTCTTCATCTTAGTAGATGGAGCAGACCTGAGTGTACATTCCTTCAGCTGCCTGAGGGTCAAATTATACACAATGCCCAGACACATGTCATTTTCTCTCCAACTTATTTTTGATTTGTAGAGGAAGAAGTTAAGAAAAAAATCACTCAACTGAGAACACAATCCTAACCTGGAGTTAGGCCAGCACACTTAGGCCAGCAAAGTCTGAACAACACAAGGGCCACTGACGCAACACAAGTGCATCTGGACCACTCTCGGAGTCAGAGAGGCCAGCACACAGAACATCCTCCCTGACTCCGAGAGTGGTCCAAATGCATTTTATGGTGGCCCTTGTGCTAGCCAAACTTTGCTGGCCTAACTCCAGGTTAGGATTGCACTCGGATTGTGAGATGCAGATTGGCCCCTAGTTAGAACACATAAGGCAGTCTACAGGTTCAAGAGTCTTGTGCACAAGATAATGCATTCAGCAAGGTATTAGTAGCAACACACTCCCAACTGAATTGTACGCATCCTGTAGCAATACAACTTTTTGTTTTTACCTGTATCTAGGACTCCCATGGAAAAACCAATGACAGACATCATGGCTGTCAACAAGAGTGCTTTCTTACACCATGGAATGACGTACAGACCTACAGCTGTACCCAGCATAGAGAATCCTACGAAGCAAAAACAATTTTAAAAATTGTTTCAGACTGTACATTTCTAATGAAAACTTTTTGTGCTTAATTTTCAAATCCAAGTTTAGTATAAACTTCTATGTCTAGAAACCCGTGTGTATCTAAAAACACATTATATTAGATCTGAATTCATAACCATTATGAAGTGTAATTTTTGTCAATATTGCATTCTGACACTACAAGCCAATTTGTTTGATAATTCCCAATGAAATCCAAAAAGATAAAGTCAAGAAGAAATAATTCACAACAGCATTTATTAAACAAGTAGTTCATTTAAAAAAATGAACACTCTACAGAGTTCAGCAATCAGAGACCCAACTCTTCTGTGGACAGAAAACAGTTCTATTCGCACTGGGAGAAAAAGCTATATTCCTTTTAGCAGCAACCACTTGTGCCTCACAGGATGCCACCTGAGGACCATACCAAGTTTGGGTCTGCTTTTTGAGGGGTGTGGGAGTCTGTCACTGAGATTGGGGCTGAAAGGTCCAGACCAGTCAACAAGCAGCAAATCACACTTAGCATCTTGAATCCTGGATCCTTTGATCCTATACTTTTAAAAACATGAACCTAATTTAAAATCCTAGCAACTAACCCATGAAAGCATATTTAAAATTATTTTAGAAGTGTGCAAACTATGCATCTGTAAAGAATGTTAGAAAGGAAGGCTATTTTTCCAAGACACTGAAAAAACATGAACAAGGACACAAACGTAGTCTGAGACCACAGTCCAACAACATAATGGACATGCAAGTAAGGAAGCGCATTTGTTAATACTATGGACTTCCCTTTGATCCCTATACTGAAGTTCTAACGTATCACATTACTGTCAGCATGTATAGATGAAGAATAAGTAATGCATTAATAAAAGCAGTCAATCTTTTAATGGACAAACTTTTGAATTAAGAGGGAATCCCATCAGCCAACGATTTGGAAAAGGGGAGCTCAGCCAGCCTCCACCCCATTTCATGTCCTGAACCAGTGGAATTTCAATGATATGTGCCAGACAATCCCAGCTGCTGGAGACCCTGTTTGTGCACACATTTGCCATCCAGCTAGGGATATGCCCACAGAAATGTGCTTTCCTGCAAGGATAGTCCCTTGCTAGATCAGGGCAACAATAAACAAACTGAATGTTCGTAACTGTGAGCTTACCCAAGAGAAGGTGAGCATTCAGGCAGTCAAAGAGAATTCCACCAATCAGAGAACCACCAAAATACCCCATTGAACGGCCCACAAAGATGTAGGAAATTTGACTGACATTTTTGTTCACATTTGCAGCCAGGTCTTGAAAAGTGGGCCCCAGGATAGCAATAGCCATACCCTGGAAAACAAAGCTACAATCAATGTCAGCAGCAGGTGTAAATCAAACTTACCTTTAGATATTAACAAAAAAATTACATCAGCTCACTACAGTAGTCATCTTGCATTCCTTCTTAGAAACAAACCCACTAAATCCAATGTACAATGGGACAAGGCGAGTTTATACTCTGTGTAACAGACAAGAAAATTGATTAGCTTAAATCTAGAACATAACAGTACATGCAGTTCTACCAATGGGGAGAAAATGTAGTCTTGTAACAACGAAAACAAGAGCCGTCATCCACCCTTTCCTCCATTCTAGTTTACCTTGGCTTAAAGAATCTCCTTGGATTCAAAACATGTTTTCTCTTCAAAAAATCTATTCTAGCACAGAAAAATCCAGTTTCTCACTTTTTAGGTACAGTCCAAAAGAGCAAGATCCTATGGAATTATATTGCTTTATCTCAAATAAGGAGTACAGAATTCCCATGTAGAAACAATCTAAATGCTTGCAGCAGATATAGGAAGCTCACTATGGAATTCTGTTCTAGATGCTCACAAGGTCCAGTATTACCATGATTCACTAGCTGGGTCTTTGAGTTGTTCATTATTGAAGAGATTTTCCCTAACACAGCCAGCTTTGCAGATGCTTGGCTTTGTCGGAAGGGAAAGGATTATATAAAACCCTTTTGTAGCTCAGTCCACAATCCAGTGAAAGTACAGTACTTAGATTTAAGCAGATTGACTTAAAGGTGCTGGGCTGTAATGTAGCCAAGAGTGCAGAAGTTCAAATCACAATCTGGGCACCAACGTACAACAGTACAGCTAAACTTACACAGTACAACCTAATCACTCTCGGGGCGCAATCCTAAATTGAGTTAAACCGGCATAAGCCAGCAAAGTTTGGCCAGCACAAGGGCCACCATAAAGTATGTTTGGACCACTCTCAGAGTCAGAGAGGCCAGCACACAGACGTGAGCCACCCTCCCTGACTCAGAGAGTAGTCTAAACATGCTTTATGGTGGTCCTTGTGTTGGCCAAACTTTGCTGGCTTAGTTTATGCCGGCCTATTCTCATCCCCACTCCTCAGTATGTGGGTAATAAAGCTGCTCTACTTTTAAATTGTTGCAAGGGTCATTGAACTCGTGTACTTCAGCGTTTCACAAACTGTGCTCCACAGAGCACTTGGTGCTCCATGAAGCATCCCCAAGTGCTCCAGGAAGATATTGGAAAGAAATGTGACAAGATTGCAAAGTTGTAGATTTGTGCAGCCATGAACTATGTATTGTTAAGTATTGGGAAGAAATTCTTTAGCTCCTGCAGTGTGCTGTGAAACAGATAGCAAGTATTATAGACCCAAGTGCAGGTCACCCCAGTTAGCTTTGCCCTGCCTCGACAAACAAGCAAGGAAGGAGCAGCCTAATGCAAGCCTCTTCCTTCTTTTTTAAACCCACCTCCACCCCAGTTTGGAGCAACCAAGCTTCTTCCCGCTGGCTACTTCTGCCTGGTTGGAAGAGTCTCAGAATAGCCTGCAGCACATGGGGCATAGATGGAAAAAAAAGGGGGGGGAGGCTTCAGGAGAGAGTTCGGGCTTGGGGCAGGGGGTAGAAAAATGCATACTTTTGCCATTCAATAAAACATCAACTAACAAACTGAAAAATACGGTTAGGTAAGAACAGCCAAAAATGCACATACATGCCTTTGGTGTAATAGCGACAATAGGGCTCTGTAACGAATTTCTTCCCTAGAAAGTGCCTGAAAAGGTTCGGGAGCCGCTGGCAGGCAGTCTGCAAGGCCTTTGGGGCACTTCGAAAGCGCACCACGCACATTGCTAAAATGAAATCCGAACAAGGTTGTTTTATTTGGCGGACAGCCGCTCCCACAGCTCCCGGCCCGATTTCGAAATGCCTTCCCTTCCCTCCACAGCCATTTGCCATGCGGCATACGGGCTTGCTGTGGGAGAGGCACAGGGGCCAAAGCACGCGCACACCAGTGTGTCGGGCTTCTCCAGACCGTCCCTCGGGACTACCTCAGCGCAACCTGAGGAAGCGGCGAGACGAAGAACCCGGTTCCCGAGAGGCGCTTTCTCCTGAACCCGAATTATCGCAACCCGCGATCTGCCCATCCTGTGATCTGGCAAACAAACCAAAGGTCGCGGGGTGGGGACGGGGTGGAAGAGAAGACGCGCACGACGAGGTTTTATCTGCCGGTTTTACAGTCCGTTTATTGTATGTGAGTTATAGGGTGCAAACCGCCTAAAGGCTGTTCTAAGGGAACTGAGTGGGTGGGAATATAACTGAGCACACCTGTTCGGGCCAGGCCGGTGCATCCCTCCCTGCTACAGGAGGACGAAGTTTCTTGTGTTCCTTTCATAGGGAACCGCTCAGTAAGGGAAGGCAGGCAGGCAGGCAGGCAGGCACGTGCGGTCCACACACACCTGCGCGCGCGCACCCCGCTTTTCTTCCAAGGGGCACGTGCTGCGGCTACCGCTGTCTGCCCTTCTCGCCTCCCCCCCAAGGAGTTTAGATAGCCTCCCCCTTACCAGGCCCAGGAAGGCGGCGCAGAGAGCGGCAGAGATGCACCACTTCAGCGCACGCCGCAGAACCGCCTCCTCCGCCGCTGTCGCCACGCTGCCTCTGCCTTCCGCCCGGCTCCTTCGGCCGCTGCCGCCAGCCACGATCACCTCCGGCTGAAGGACCAGCCGAGCAGAGCACGAGCCCTCCGAGGACGCCGCCTCCTCAGCGCCATCGTCGACGCCGCAGCGATCCTTCCCTTCCACCACCTCCTCCTCCTCCTCCTCCTCCTCCTCCTCGAGCCGGGCGAAGTGAATCTGCTTCTTCCTCTCCCCGCCAGCCCCGGCCATCTCTGCGTGCGGGAGCCGCAGCGGCTTCCTCTGACACCACGTGACCTCGCCACTGTACCCAAAGGCATCTTTGCTGTCGAAGGGACGCGTGTCTGTCAAGACTACAATTCCCAGAAAGCCTTGGACACCCACGCGGCGGACCGGGACAAGCCCTGTGTGATAAGCCTATTGGCCACAGTAGCGCGTGACTAGTCATCGCTTGTCACTGATAAGAGCGACTTGAACGAGGCTCGCTTTACAGGAGCGAATGTGCTCTTGACTGAAGGTGCACCTGTGGGTGAAAACCGGCGCTTACCGAATGTTTGGTAAATGTGGACTAAACGTCACCGTCACCTTCGTAGAGGAGGAAATGGAGCGTCCGTAGAGATAGGAAATGAGAAGTAGAGCCCAGTCAGTGACAAGACTTCCCAGTTAATCTGGATGCTGTTTAATCTGTTAATCTGGATCTGGATGCCACTAATCCAGTTAATCTGGATCTGGATGCCACTAGGGCGGCAGAGAGCTCTACCCACATTAAACAATGGACGAGCCCAGGATTTTAGCATAGCTGTCATTGGGAAACAGCAATAGGGTCTTGCCTCTCAGGTATTTTATTTGAAGCATTTATACCCCACCTTTCCCAAAGCGTTTTACACGGGCAGGCTAATCTAAACCACCATTTTTCAATGAAGTTTTTACCAATATGCAGTATTCTGTGATTCACCGAATCCTCAGTCCCAGATGTTGCCTTCACAGTGTGATTCTTTCCTCTGGCTGGCTGCCATCAAGCTTCAGCAGGCAATTGTAAGTCTGGACAGTTCTTCAAAGTTGTAAGTCAGTTCTTTTGCCTGCTGACCTCACACGTTCCCACACTGGCTAATCAGTTTAGCAGTGACTCCATTCTGCTACAACAGGTACTGTAGTTTGTCACAGCCTGGCATTCTGTCTCCCATCTAAAAACATACCAGATTCTCCTGCTTAGCTTCAGGCAGCACCAGCAGTTCATCCACCAGTCCACATCTCCTGCCAGTGTGCTCACTGGATTGCTTCCTAGGGCAGCTCCACAATATTGCCCAGCAACAGTGTTGTGTATTTGTATTTCATTATCAGTGAAAAATCACACCTTTATCAATAGAACTTGTCTCACAGATTCATATGCATAGGAGTGCAGCCTTGGACAGCTCCACAATATTGCCCAGGTTAGAAGTGGAGCTAAGACTGGTTTCTAAAAATGAGAAGTGTAGAAAGCAGTGTTTGGTTTTGGATTTTAAGCCCAAAATCTTTCATACAGGGGCCTCGATTTACAGCAAAAGTGAAACTTGTTAAATTACTACTACATAAGAGTGAAGAGGTCAGAGGAACACAGGTCATCCTCCTATCCCCACATGAAAAAAGTGAGAAATAAAGGCTGCAATTTTAAACATGCTTAGTTGAAAGTTATCTTCATCCAAATCAACAGGGCTTACTTACTTCAGAGAAAATATGTTCACATTGTGAGTGTTAATGTGAAATAGTTCAAATTCCTCACTCGTACAGAGAGACTGTATGGTCCATCAACTGATCGGCAGGTGTGTTGAACTTAAAACCAACGCACACACTTTATACGAAATATTCAGAAACATGATTAGAATTCCTGTAGATGTAGATTTTATGTTCTCCTACATTTTTCATTTCCTTCCCTCCCTCCCAGGTTCCTTGTTTGGTACTAGCAGCTTCTTTTGAGAGGGAGTACTGCTGCCCAATTAATCTTGATGATTTATTGGCCTTCTTAGTTGTTTGCTATGGGCAATTACCACTTCCCTGGCAAAACAAAAAATGGCATCCAAGAGGCCCTGTATGTGAATCCAGGATTAGGGATCAACAGAGAAAATTCCAGGGACGACTATTAGGACCAGGGATTTTGGCATGAAGCAACTTGAAATGATTGCATAGAGCAGCACCCTAGGAGGATTGGTGAACAGAAAACACCCAGCAGATCTGTCTGCTGCTCTTTCCAGCCTGCCACACCACTGTGGGTTCTATTCCTCTCCTGGCTTGCTGAGAGCAATTCAGAAGAGGACTGCAGCATCAGCAGCTCCCTTCTGCTTCGTGAAGAAGGGGAGCTTGTTTTTAATGCTGCAGCAATTCCAAATCACCTTTCTGGAGCCCACCCCCTTCATTTCCTTTTCGTTTATATCCAGAAGCACAGTACGCAAGCTTCCAGCGTCACTTCTGTTTGCAGTGAACAGAAGCAGAGCAGTTTGAGTGCCCAGCTGACAGCACTTCTGATCTGAAACAAAAGTGGCAAAGAGGAGGGAGGCTGCACACCACACTCCTGCTAAGTAAATGAAAGGGTAGGGAAAGGAAGGGAAGGAAGGAAGGGAAAGGGTAGAGCAAGCCCCAGATAATCTCTCCCTACTCACTTGAGAGGGGTGATTTGCATCTTTTTTTATTATTATTATTTTTATTATTTTTTATTATTATTATTATTATTAGCATCTGGGACAACTTTACTGTTCCCCTCTTTGTTTTCCCAAGCAGCTGTATTCTGTCACACGGTATGACCAAAAAAACAGAAAATGAAAGTACGACTGTCTAATGTAACAAAAAGTAGGTTTTCCTTAACTCAGAATGGACCAATGAGACTGGCAAAGAGCCAATGAGATATTGTTATGACACAGCATGGAACCAAAACGGTCTTAGTAAGATGACATCCTTGGAGTGTGTGTGACAGCACTAGTGACCAGAATTGTGGAAATCGGATTTTTAGGAATAAAACCATCATTTATCATTTGATGCGTAATTTAAGGCAGAATATAACTAAAGAATTCATATTGAATTATTTGTGCTCTACCAAAAGGTATAGCCAAATAACTAGAAAACGGACTTATGTGACAAAAAGTGGATTTCCTTAACTCAAAACTAACCAGTGAGTGTTCTGAGAGCTAACTGTTATTATGGCACAGCATGGACCCAGTAAGACGTTGTTATGAGTCAGCTCCCTTTTCCATGCATCAGAGCTAATACTAGAACTCCTATAAAGTTGTGTGAGTATTGGCCAGGTGCAGGGGAGTGGCAGCAGGAAATATAGCAAGAGTAAGGTCTGGAGCTTACAGGATGGCTGCTCCCAGCTTTCCATGACTCACCTGACATTAGGTCTAAGAAATTTTAGTACTTGAGGCAGACAATCCAAGTAGTTTATCAATATCACAATGGCAATGATATAATAAATTCTCAAAAAAGTGGCTAGGTAGGCAGAATGGACAACAAAATGCGTAGTTCTTTTGCTGCAGATGGCCATAGACTTCTGTCCATTCCTTTTTGAATTGTCCCTGGCTGTTGGGCCCAGTGCGAATCTTGGAATGAAATCTTAAGTCTGTGACCATCCAGGTCACTCCAAATACTAGCTTGGATCAAGAAGTGATTCAGCCACAGATATTTTCTCTCAGATGTGAAACAATAACAATGTAGAACTCCGTGTAGAACTCAATTCTACAACTATGAACAAAACTAACAATGGTATAAAGGGCTGGTCATTTGGAACAGCTTCATTAAAGTATCTTACCTTACTTCCACAAGTAACCTTCCTTACACAAGTCTAAGGATGTCTATTCAGAAGTAAGCCCCATTAAGTTCAACCTCTGTTGTTCTTTCATAGTTTGGCTGAGAGTTAAGAGTGGAATTTTCAGCTTTATAAAATGATTACATGTAAGACAGATGAATGGCTTTAATGGAAAGTGTTTACAATAACACTGGAGGAGATGGACCCAGGAATATGAAAGGAGGAATCAGTGTTTGTCATCTAGAATAATTATTATGGAGTACTTTGCAAGTCACTATTACATTACATTCCAGATTACAGAAGTAGATTACCTTGCACTGATAAGAAATATCAAATGACGCAGTTATTGAATTCTTGCGTGCTAGTGCCTGGATGTACTTATTTATGTACTGAAATATAAGTAGCAAATGCTCCCTCACATCCAACACCGACTGTAGTTTTGGTACCATTTTCTACGTTTGAAGTTTGCGCAGGGAGACTCTATTGCCCTCTGTACGCCCTGTTTTTATCATATATAGTGGTTCCCAAACTGGTGGGTCGTGACCCACCAACCACTTCTCCCTGACCCTTTAAGGGGATTGTGAAGAGCTCCAGAAGGATCTCTCCAAGTTGGGGGAATGGGCAGCCAAATGGCAGATGCGTTACAACATAGACAAATGTAAAGTGATGCACATTGGGGCCAAAAACCAAAACTTCACCTATAGGCTAATGGGTTCTGAGCTGTCTGTGACAGCTCAGGAGAGAGATCTTGGGGTGCTGGTGGACAATTCCATGAAGGTATCGACCCAGTGTGCGGCAGCAATTAAGAAAGCCAATTCCATGCTCGGGGTAATTAAAAAAGGGTTGAGAATAAAACAGCCAATATTATCATGCCATTGTACAAAGCAATGGTAAGGCCGCACCTGGAATATTGTGTCCAGTTCTGGTCGCCGCATCTCAAAAAGGACATAGTGGAGTTGGAAAAGGTGCAGAAGAGAGCGACAAAAATGATTACGGGGCTGGGGCACCTCCCTTATGAAGAAAGACTGCAGCGTTTGGGGCTCTTCAGTCTAGAAAAAAGGCGCCTGAGGGGGGACATGATTGAGACATACAAAATTATGCATGGAAGGGATAGAGTTGATAGAGGGATGTTCTTTTCCCTCTCTCACAACACCAGAACCAGGGGGCATCCGCTAAAACTGAGGGTTGGGAGAGTTAAAACAGATAAAAGGAAGTACTTTTTTACCCAGCGGGTAGTTAATCTGTGGAACTCCTTGCCACAGGAGGTGGTGATGGCATCTGGTCTTGATGTCTTTAAGAGAGGATTAGACCGATTTCTGGAGGAAAGATCCATTGTGGGCTATAGGCAATGATGGATTGTGCAACCTCCTTACAAAGGTGGTGGGCTACAGGTACCGGGTGTAAGGGAGTGGCAACAGGATGCAAGCATCTTGTTGTCTCCTGCCTCCCTGGGGCACCTGGGGTGGGCCGCTGTGAGATTCAGGAAGCTGGACTAGATGGGCCCTTGGCCTGATCCAGCATGGCTCTTCTTATGTTCTTAAGGGGTAGGGATGGGGGAAGGCAGCAATGTGATCCTCAGGATCATGCTGCTGCTGGGGATGGGAGGGTTTCTAAAAAAAACCCTTACCAGCCTCCAGTGCTGGAGTCCTGGGAGGGTCTAGGGAGCCCTCCACAGGGCTCCTTATGCCTCCAAACATGTTTAAAAAAGAGGCACTTCTGGTTTTCATTGTGAAACCATTTTCTACAGGAAAGAGGGCTCCAAACCGAGGGCCATGTTATGTGTTTCTTGTAATGCACAGTTAGGCCCTAAGTGCATATAACAGAACCCAGAGTTTATGCCTCACCTGTTGACCCCTGCCTCCACCCGTTTTCCTTCCTCTGTTGTCTCTCTTCTGCTGGTATTGAGAGCCTGTGAGCCAGGGCCCTGTTTTTCCATTCCGTGTTAAGTGCCAGACCCAGAGATGGCACTATATAAATTAGAACAAGCAACAATAGCTAGCATTTCTAACTGGTCTTTTTAAAATGACAGTCTATTAGAAGTGATGTCCGATATTCCTCTAGGATAGTACTGGAATGTTCCCCTTGGACAATTGTTTCCCCCACTCCCAAGAAGAGTTGGGTTTTGCCCTGTTTTTGAATGTTCTGTGTGTTCATGTTAAATGTTTCATGTTTTTAATGCTTTTGTTTTTTGATGTGTTTAACTTATTGTTTGTATTTTTGTACATAAAATTGTACCTTTATGTAAGCCGCCTTGGGCATTTGCTTCGGTAGGGGAAAGGCAAGGTATAAACTCTTCAAATGAATAATGTCATGAACCTGGAAGTGATGTCAGAACTGACAGCAAGAAAATTTTTGACATCGTATGCAACAACATCAAATTGCTTAATTAATTCAATTAAGGTTTACAATAAGTTTAAAAATTATTTAAAATAAAGAAGAACGCTCCTAACTCTCCCAAGTTGCTGATCTGTTTGGGAATGTTTTTAAACATCCCAAAGACAGCAATCCTATCCAAATTTACACAGGAGTAAGCCTCACTGACCTTCATTGTTAAAAGCATAGACATAGTAACCTGTTAAAGAACAGATCTGAAACATTTCACCAAAAGCAATCACATACCATGATAGCATCATCTAATATATTAAAAATAATACACATTGAAACAAATGGGGACCCACCTGAAATTGGTTTGTGACCCACAGTTTGAGAAACACTGGTGTAAGGGAGTAAAGTTCCCTTACCATGAGGAGACTTCTGCAACATTCCTCCCACCCAAAAGGATGCAGTGTGTGCTCTGTTGGTGAGGTTGCATCAGTGGGGAGGGATTAGTTATATTAGGACTGGGCTGTAATTTAATATTTCATATGCATCATTTGAACTCAACTACTGCACTCCACTTTCATGGGCAGCCTCCTCCCCACAGAGTGTTGCTGCAGTAGCACTAAAACAGTCTCCACTGCAACATATGCAGGAAAGGAGGCTGCTGGCAGGCACCTTTGTTCCCTTGCCAGGGAAGTCCCAGCACCACAATGGGCTGTTTGGCCTGTGCCAGCAAAATAGTGGACACAAATTGAAGCAGCCATACGTTGGGAAATTAGGCTTTGGAAGGATGATAGGTAGGAGTGTGTGTGGGTTTTTTTCCCCTCCAAAATTTCTTGATTAAAATAGCAAATTGCAGTGTTATGTGTTTTTATTCTAGGTTCTCATTCCAATTTCTCATTTTTATTCATTTTAAATGCTTTAAAAGTGTACTTGGTAGATGATATAGGTGATATAGTATCAGAAGATGCAGCCACAGTATTATTTCTAATTGGAAAAGTAATCTATTTTAATTTCTGGGAAACATCTTAAACACCGAAACGAGGTGTTTTGTGTTCAAATATTTTAAACCCTTAAAAGGTGGTATTTTGTGTTTTTATGTGATATTTAACAACAAAAAACACTCTTTGTGATAGAATATCATAGATATCTGCTGCTGTTCCCACCCCGTTCTGGGACGGCTCCATCACCCTCCCTGGCCTCCCCTGCCCCGCCCCGCCCAATTCCGCACATAACCCACCCGCCAGAAAGTTACAGAAACCCCAGAAAGAAACCTAAAAAGAAACGGGTCACTACAGAACAGAATGAGCAAAGTAATATACAAGAAAACAATCACAAATACTGTAAAAGATTTATGCAACATAATGTTTTTAAATATCTCAAAGGCAGCACTCCTATCCAAACTATTATGCAACATAATTCTTGTACAAAACTTAATCCTTGAAAAAAAAATAAGTTCAATTTGAAAATTCTATTTTCTCTTGATCATATGTATGTATCTCATATCTTATGATCCCATCATCATCCCCCCAAAATGGGGGGGGGGTAGAGTTAGACACATATGAACTAATTCTGAGCTTTTTTCAAATTTTAAAAATGTCTGAGAAAATTGATTTTAAAGTTAATTGAATTTTTCAAAATTAAAAAATTAACCCCATTGTGTTGTATATCATATAAAAGCCCATGAAAAGAGCTTTAAAACAAGACCACTCCCAACTCTATTTCTCAACCGGTATCCAAGGTACAACTAATTAATGAATCACTAGCATGCCATTTTTTAAATAAAATTTAAACTTAAATATTTTTTCTCTGTGAGTTTAAAAATGTAAAAATATGCTTTTCTCCAATAACTATATTGGTTCTTTAAGTATGACAAGTTACGTCAAAATCTAAGAACATGAGGTAGAAAACAAGTAAGTGTGATGATTTGACATGGAATGACCCAAAATCAAATTAAGTAAATTAAAGGTTTACAATAAGTATGTTTAAAAATTTGCATGCACCAGTACTGTAGTGCAAATTTGAATGGTACGTTTTAGCAATCCTTTTTTCACAGTCAGATGACTTCACTGTGTCAGATGACTTTCACAGTCAGTCCTGCTTATACAATCAGCCATTGCATTATTTATGTTTAATACAGATGAGACTCTCCTTTTTAATGTAAATGATTTTTATTGAAAATCTGTCATGTTTTACAAAAGCTCTCTTCTATGTTAAAACATCAACAGATCAAATAAAACTCCCTTTTTAACAATACAGTAATAGTGTACCTGGTGACTTAACATTTGGCACATTCTACTATTCATGTCACGGTCAAAGACCAGGCAACGTGTGTGTAGTTTATTAAAACCTTATCTGAAACACATAACTATAGCTTATGTATAGTAGTACACTGTTTTGCTCTTTGAGTTTCTCTTCAAACCCTAATCACTTTTGAAGCAGCATAAAATTTCTGTCCTCTAAGGCATGCTTACATGTTTAATAGAATTGCGGCCATTTTTTAAAATTTAAATGACAAAGTAATTGGTACATACACATTTGGTAAATCAGTGACACAATAAGATTCAGTACAAAAGCACAGGATAAACATTAACATTTTAAAATAAAAGCGGTTATATTACTAGATATTGGTATGGATTACTCACACTTGTAATATCAAATGTGGTTTTGTGAAATGCTAAAGTGTTTTGTTCTACTTAAGATGTTCTACTTATGAAGCTCAGATTATCATGATTTTAGCACCATGGACAAAACTTTATTTTACATGCTTCTAATACTGCGCAGTTTTAAAAATCACAGTTAAGACTATTGCCAAAATGTTGAACTGATGTAAAAATAAAATAGCAGTGTATGCTCACTTTCAGGAGTTCAAACACTTTCCAGTTACACATTCAGTGTAACTTCAAGTTTTTTTTAACTACCTCAAAAAGTACTGTAGGTCTCTGTGGCATGGTAGTATTCCAGAAAAACAGATTAACATGTGCATCATTCAGAATATGGGCAGTCATTTTTGGGAAAGGGGGCACAACTAATATTACTGAAATAATTTGAGAGAATTACTACAGTACACATACCACAAACAGCATACTCTTGTTTTCTGTTGTGATTTCCATGTCACAGAGTAATATGAATTCGACCCAAGTTTAGCATTCTTAAAATAATTTTACCATCTCATAAGAAAAGCCAGAAATATCACTATTAGATACTACTGTCAACCAACTTCTCACTCCATCAGATTTATGTTAAGAAAAAGAAATCTGGCTTAATTGCAAACCTCTTTTAGTCAACTTTATCATTCTCAAGTCTATTATAAAGCTCCACGTGGAAATTTAAAGGAAACAGTCATTTGTTGACTCTAGTTGGAACAAAATTAAATAAAGTGTCCATTGTAAGAAAAAAATTTCTGATTTTCAGATATAGAAGTTAATAAGCTATACAAAATACACTAGCACAAACAGTTAATATATTCGGTTTAAAGGTAAAGGTAAAGGTTTCCCCACGACCGAATGGTCTAGTCGTGACCGACTGTAGGGGGCGGTGCTCATCTCCGTTTCAAAGCCTGTGAGCCGGCGTTTTTGTCCGATCATGGTGGCCAGCATGATTCTACGCCGTAGCGCACGGAACGCCGTTACCTTCCCACCAAAGTGGTCCCTATTTATCTACTTGCATTTTAGGTGCTTTCGAACTGCTAGGTTGGCAGGAGCTGGGACAAGCAACGGGAGCTCACTCCGTCACGCAGTCTCGAACTCCCAACCTTGCGGTTGAAAGCCCAGCGACAGCGGATTAACTCGCTGCGCCACCACGTTTAAAGTATCACAAATTTGAAAGAGAATTAATAGGGATTAGAGAACTGTGGTCAAAATCTGACATAAGCTTAACTAGTCGTCGTTGCTGTTATTATTATTAATAAGAATATATACCACATTTCAACAAAAAATAGTTCATAAAGCGATTTACATAGCAAAATAGAGAAATGATTCCCTGTCCCCAGAGGGTTCACTAAAGAAAGATGCAGAAAATACACCAGTAACAGCTACTGGAAAAGATCTCATGCTGGGGTGAAGAAGGTATCTCTTATATTATATATCTCTGCTAATATAAGAGATACCACTTTCATATTGGACATGACTTGTTCTCTTAATTGAAACAAACAAAAAGAATAAACAAATTCCCAGTTCAAATGTTATACAGTGACCCTTCTGTTGTATAAAGTGGGACTTGTAGACTTCTTCCACAGGGAGTTTACAGGAAATTTCTGTAGGTCCCTCTTTGTACATCTATAGCAGAAGTACAGAAAGTACAAGCAAACTCCTTTTTCTGTTTAGAAGCTGCTGGGCCCAATGCAAAACATTTTTGCAGGAACCTCCACCCCCCATGCCCCCCCCAACTCACCAGGATGAGCAGCAGTGGTGAGACACCTGGCAACAGCATTACCACCAACTGCTTCAGGGGGGGAGATTTCAAGCCAATTGGACCGGGGGGAGGCGAGTGGAAGGAGGGCCGCCCAGCAGCAATGCTCTGCTCACTGCTGTCTCCTCATGTCATCTCAGCATGAAAGATCAGTGAACCTGCTGCTACTACCAGTAATGGCCCCCTTCTTGCCATTAGCACACCCCTATCCCCAACTATATACCCTAACCCCTATACCCTTTCATGGATCACTGCCTTGTCGTGGCGAAGGGGCTTGAGTAGCTCAATGAAGCTGTGAGCTATGCCATGTAGGGCTACCCAAGATGGACAGGTCACAGCAGAGAGTTCTGACTAAACGTGGTCCGCTGGAGAAGGAAGTGGCAACCCACTCCAGTACTCTTGCCAAGAAAACCCCATGGATTACAGAACAAAAAGGCTAAACGATATGACACTGGAAGATGAGACCCTCAGGTCGGAAGGTGTCCATTATGCTACTGGGGAAGAGCAGAACACGAGTACTAGTAGCTCCAGAAAGAGTGAAGTAGCTGGGCCAAAACTGAAAGGAAGCTCAGCTGTGGATGTGTCTGGAAGTGAAAGGAAAGTGCGATGCTGCAAAGAACAATACTACATAGGAACCTGGAACGTCAGATCTATGAATCAAGGCAAGCTAGATGTGGTCAAACGTGAGATGTCAAGGCTGAACATCGACATCCTGGGAGTTAGTGAACTAAAGTGGACAGGAATGGGAGAATTTAATTCAGATGACCATTATATTTGCTACTGTGGGCAGGAATCCCTTAGAAGAAATGGAGTAGCCTTCATCGTGAACAAGAGAGTGAGAACAGCAGTACTGGGGTATAACCTCAAAAATGATAGAATGATTTCCATTCGGATCCAAGGCAAACCTTTCAACATCACAGTAATCCAAGTCTACGCCCCAACCACTGGTGCTGATGAGGAAGAAGTTGACCGCTTCTATGAAGACCTAGAACAGCTTCTAGAATTAACACCCAAAAAAGATGTCCTTCTCATCATAGGGGATTGGAATGCTAAAGTAGGCAGTCAAGAGGTAAGAGGAATAACAGGCAAGTTTGGTCTTGGAGTACAAAATGAAGCAGGGCAAAGACTGATAGAGTTCTGTCAGGAGAACACATTAGTCATAGCAAACACCCTTTTCCAGCAACACAAACGGCGACTGTACACATGGACTTCACCAGATGGTCTACATCGAAATCAGATTGATTACATTCTTTGCAGCCAAAGATGGAAAAGTTCCATACAGGCAGTCAAAACAAGACCTGGAGCTGACTGTGGCTCAGATCATCAGCTTCTTCTTGCCAAATTCAGGCTTAAACTGAAAAAAGTAGGGAAAACCGCTAGGCCCTCCACGTATGACCTAAATCAGATCCCCTACGAATATACAGTGGAGGTGACAAATAGATTTAGGGGCTTAGATTTGGTAGACAGAGTGCCTGAAGAACTTTGGACGGAGGTCTGTAACATTGTACAGGAGGCAGCAACTAAAACCATCCCAAAGAGGAAGAAATGCAAGAAGGCAAAGTGGCTGTCTGACGAGGCTTTACAAATAGCTGAGGAAAGGAGAGAAGCCAAAAGCAAGGGAGAAAGGAAAAGATATACCCAACTGAATGCAGATTTCCAGAGAACAGCAAGGAGAGATAGGAAGGCCTTTCTAAATGAGCAATGCAAAGAAATAGAGGAAAACAACAGAATGGGGAGGACTAGAGATCTTTTCAAGAAAATTGGAGATGTCAAAGGACAATTTCATGCTAAGGTAGGCACAATAAAGGACAAAAATGGCAAGGACCTAACAGAAGCAGATGAGATTCAGAAGAGGTGGCAAGAATACACAGAGGAACTCTATAAGGCCGATCTAAATGTTCCTGATAACCACAGTGGTACAGTCACTGAGCTCGAACCTGACATCCTGGAGAGTGAAGTCAAGTGGGCTTTAGAAAGCCTCACTAACAACAAAGCTAGTGGAGGTGACAGCATTCCAGCGGAATTACTCAAAATCTTAAAAGATGATGCTGTCCAAGTGCTGCTCTCCATATGCCAGCAAATTTGGAAAACCCAACAGTGGCCACAAGATTGGAAAAGATCAGTCTACATTCCAATCCCAAAGAAGGGCAATGCCAAAGATTGCTCGAATTACCGCACCATTGCACTCATTTCACATGCTAGCAAGGTCATGCTCAAAATCCTACAAGCTCGGCTTCAGCAGTATGTGAATCGAGAACTACCAGATGTACAAGCTGGTTTCCGAAGAGGCAGAGGAACTAGAGATCAAATTGCCAACCTTCGCTGGATCATGGAGAAAGCAAGAGAGTTCCAGAAAAACATCTACCTCTGCTTCATTGATTATGCTAAAGCCTTTGATTGTGTGGATCACAACAAACTGTGGCAAGTTCTTGAAGAGATGGGAGTTCCAGACCACCTGATCTGCCTTCTGAGAAACCTTTATGCGGGTCAGGAAGCAACAGTTAGAACTGGACATGGAACAACCGACTGGTTTAAAATTGGGAAAGGAGTACGACAAGGCTGTATATTGTCACCCTGCTTATTTAACTTATACGCAGAGTACATCATGAGGAAGGCAGGGCTGGATGACTCACAAGCTGGAATCAAGATTGCTGGGAGAAACATCAACAACCTCAGATATGCAGACGATACCACTCTACTGGCAGAAAGTGAGGAAGACCTAAAGAACCTTTTGATGAGGGTGAAAGAGGAAAGTGCCAAAATTGGTTTGAAGCTCAACATTAAAAAGACTAAGATCATGGCAACCACTCCCATCACTTCCTGGCAAACAGAAGGGGAAGAAATGGAAGCAGTGACAGACTTTATTTTCCTGGGCTCCAAGATCACCGCAGATGGTGACTGCAGCCATGAAATTAAAAGACGTTTACTTCTTGGGAAGAAAGCTATGGTGAACCTAGATAGCTTAATCAAAAGCCGAGACATCACCCTGCCAACAAAGGTTCGCATAGTCAAAGCGATGGTTTTCCCAGTAGCCATGTATGGCTGTGAGAGCTGGACCATAAGAAAGGCAGAGCGTCGAAGAATCGATGCTTTTGAATTATGGTGTTGGAGAAGACTCTTGAGAGTCCCCTGGACTGCAAAGAGATCCAATCGGTCAATTCTCCAGGAAGTCAAGCCTGATTGCTCCCTGGAAGGACAAATGCTGAAGCTGAAGCTCCAATACTTTGGCCACCTGATGAGAAGAGAGGACTCTTTAGAAAAGACCCTCATGCTGGGAAAGATTGAAGGCAAAAGGAGAAGGGGGCGACAGAGGATGAGATGGTTAGATAGTGTCACCGAAGCAATGAATATGAAATTGGGCGAACTCAGGAAGCTAGTGGAGGACAGGGAGGCCTGGCGTGCTGTGGTCCATGGGGTCGCGAAGAGTCGGACACGACTTAGCGACTGAACAACAACAACAACAACAATCCCCAACTCAATAATCCCCCTCTTTGCCCCATTCCACCCATCCCGTTTTGACCACTGGGGCTCCTGTAGTGGCACAGATGCTTGCCATTTGTGGCGGCAGCAGCCTGGCTGCACTCATTGATAAATTGAATTTTGTGATGGCCATAAAATGCACTGCATATTCTGGTAATACAGCAGCCTGATAGGAGTGGGCCTAGCGGGAGGCCCAGGAGATTACAGACGCCACTGAGCCACTGCCACCACCCTTCCAAGGCCCTCCCAAGGGCGAGGCAGGCTGCACGTGGCATTTGCAGGCCCATTGGAGGCTTACTACAGCCTCTGGAAAGGTTTTTAAGCGTTACGTCCGGTTTTTGTCGAAAACCAGAAGAAATGCTTAATACCTTCCCAGAAGCCTCCAAAGGGCCCGACAAGTAGCCTCAAGTCGTGTGAGGCCCCAGGTGAGTTGGGGTGGGTGAGTGGGCAGCAGCTGGGGGGCTGGCAGCAGCCTATGGTCCTGGCACGGGTCCTCATGTGTGCCTGGGCTGAAACTGGAATAATATTCTGTGGAGCAGAGAGCAGGAGGGCAAGACCATGGCATCCAATGGGGGGAAGCCATGATTCTAGGCTCTGCAGAGCAAGAGTTTCCGGTCCAGCCCTCACCACAGAGCAGCACTGAGTCACGCAAGGCTCCAGGTGAGTCGGAGGGAGGGTGGGTGGGTGGCACAAGGGATACCATAAAGCGCGTTTGAACCACTCTCTGAGTCAGAGGCCAGCACACTGACGTGCACCATCCTCCCTGACTCCAAGAGTGGTCCAAACGTACTTTACAGTGGCCCTTGTGCCAGCCAAACTTTGCTGGCCTAACTGCCGGTCTAACTCCAGGTTAGGATTGTGCTCTGAGTATGCTTATTAATAAGGAAATTCTTTTGAGGGCAAAAGACAAAGCAAAAACAAGTTAAGGACAGAGCATATATGCAATGGAAGCAAAACTCAAGAGATGTTCAAATACAAGAACTAACTGACTGAACAACACTCCCAGATAAATTATACAACTGGAAGGGACTCAAAACTAGACACATGAAGAACAGAGAGATTCTGAAATTTAAAGTCTTGGCACACCAACATACCAGGAAAGTAGATCTAATATTCTGAATATAGAACTTAGTTCTCTGATCAAAAACCAGTGGATGTCAGGACCAATTCAACTTCTTGTAGTAAGCAGATACAAAAAAAAGCTTCATTGCAAATAAAAACATCGTACTGTCATTTAATTGAAAACTCTTTACATTTCAAAACGTATATTTAAAAAAAAATGGTACAGAATATAACTAGTTTCTGAGCATCAGAATTATGAACGTTTCAAGAACTTGACAATGTTAATTCACATCTTGGTAATTTTAAATTGCACTTGTATTAGATAGCCACTGATTCCTGCATAACCAAAAGTGTCCTATGTGCTTTAAAAACCACGTCTGATGAAATAGGATGCTAATATCACAGTTAAGGATAAAGCATTGTGCAACTTTCCTTAAATATGGATAAGAACGTAGTCAAACATTACATGTGCATCTCATGTGCACATATGATTCATGTGCAAATATTAACAGAAAGCGATATAGCTATACCAATCATTTCAGCTTACATTTTTAATCACAATTCAACACAAAAGAAACTTATATAGGCAGCGGCAGCTTTGTGTTTTAAAATGTGTATGATAATATTGTGTGGCAAGAAGCATCTTCATATAAATATATATTTATTATTAATATAATTGTCCATCATAAGTTTTTTAAAGGCATTAAGGTGATATGAAAAGTTATGTCAAAATGATAACTATGATGTACATGCATAACAAGGAAAAATGAATTGTAGTTGCTCATAACCATTGTGTTTTCCCCAACCATACAAATGTCACTGGGATCTCCATAGTCTAAAATGCATTTTGTAACCTTCTAATCCAGATGTCTCCAGCCATTACCATTCCACCAGGGGACCTCTGTAAAGCCCCTACTATAGCTCCTAAGAGTCGCCGCAGCCAGCCACCAGATTTCCAGGCAGACAAGGCTGACCACAGCGACTCTTGGGGGCTGTATCAGAGGATTCCTTGGCATTCACCCGGCGGTGGTGGTAGAACAGACAGGAGCTGGATCTGGAGCCCACTGTTCCAGCCAAATGGGACATCCCTCAGCAAGAGATGTACGTAGATCTGCACCAATGACGTTAGCTCTGCTGGACTCACTCTCTGCCAAGTGATATAGGCTTAAGTCACTGTTGGAAGCAAGGCCACCAAAGCTGTGGTCTTCCATCCTTGACTGGAAGAGAAACTGCTAAAGCCCAATAATATTCCCACTCTTTACAGCTCTTATCCCTTATACTCATTCCTCTCAGGCCTGTTTCAAATGTGATGCTAAAAATATAAGAAAACTTAGTCTTTATAGTGTTCCAACCCGCTCCCCTCTCTGCAACTGTCTGCACATGCAGAGATAATGCACCAGGACAAGTAGTGCAGAAAACTGCCACGCTGGTGTGCTAACCATGCTGTGCAGGTCACAACTACCCAGCTGCTTTAAGCACCTGAAGCCCAGCACAAGGAACACAAGCTGCTAAGTTTCTCGTGCATGTTCAGCATTGCTTTTAAAATCAGGCCACCATGAGGATAGAATTAGGTTGATGCCCTCTGTTATCAGTCCACATTAAGACTAGAAAAGACAAAACAAGAGCAAATATTCATACTGCATAACAAAATCTTGCCTGAGTCTCAAATCTGCGTGTTGGTGTTTGCACAAGACAGACACTGTTAATCATTTGGTAGGAAGCATTTAAACCCTTAAGAATTTAAATAAGCAGGCTATTCAACAACATTGTGATTACATAAAAACAGCAAAGTGTGAGATCATCATCATGATATACTGTATTTAAATGAACAGGTACTTGTCTCCTACAATCAAGGATTTTTTAAAATAAAATAACCTTCCAAGGTTAGAAGGCTTTCCACTTAATATATAATAGTGCTTATAGCAGTTTCTTATCCATGAATGGCTACTGACTGCCAAAAAGTTATACATGCAAATACATGTGTCATGCTGACTATAAAACCCATCTCTGCCCGCTGGTGCACACAAGCACCATATTGCGACTGCTGGCAAGGTCCATGGGAAGAGATGGCTTATTAAAATTTGCATTGTGCTGTACATACAGATATATCACATTCTTAGATATTTATCAAGACACTGCAAGTTCATTGTAAAATAAGTTGTGCTACTAAAAAGAGTAATTATATTTTTGAGTAGTCTATTTAAAAACTTTATATGCATGGGAACGGAAAGACTGGTTTACATGCAGGCCCACTTGCGTTTTGGGCACAGAAAAATTCATGCTCAGTTCTTGAGCTTGCCTGCTGCAACAGAGGGTTTTTGAGTGCTCCTCCTCCACACAGAAAAGTATTGTATTCAAGTCTTGTGTGCATAGCACCTCAAGGAACACAGCCTGATCTGAGGTCACAGATCTGAGTTACTATTTTAATTCCGTTCTTCCTTTTCAGATCTGATATTACACATCCAAAGACAGTAGCACACTCTTGCTTCAATATATAGGCTGTGTTCCTTCCCATAACTCTGCTACTGCAAGAGGACCAGTAGATGCATGGCAGGATTAAGGCAGAATAATTGTAGTGCAATCCTAAACATGACCTTTAGTTTTAAAATAAAACCAATGCAACGAACAAGTCATAATTAGCAGTACTGTACTTTGATCCAAATAATGGAAATACACTTACAGTATCTGACTGAAAACATTCTGTCGTTACACATATTAAAACCCTTTACCAAAGAACCGCTTGGACTAGGCACTACAGAGGATATAGCAATTTGGTTTTGTAGTATGCATGCATTTCCATATCTTTGAATAACTCAGCAGTTTTGGTATTTAAAGTACAGTAATAGCCAGTCATTTAGTTACCACAATGTAGTACATCTTCAAAATATTAGGCTGAATCCAAAGTTTTCACTCTGCCCATGAAAGTGGTCCTCTCACTCACCAAGGGGGCATCAGGCCCTCTTCTCACATTTACAGGGCAATCATGCCATGAGTCTGCACATTCCCCTCACACTTCCTGTGAAGTGCCTGTGAAGCCCCTGGCACATAGGGGCTTTTTTCAATATTCATGTGAGGGGCTGCTTGTCTGAACTGCTCCTCTACATGTGCCACTTATATTACTTGAACAGACCAATACTAACCGGGTTGCCTGTCCCACAGTACAGCAGCGCCAAAATGGCAACCGCTGTATCCCATGGGGCCAGGGAGGCAGCCAGAGATCTCCTCGGAATAAGGGAACATCAGTTTCCTGACTCTGTATGTACTGACTCAGCAGCCCCTATGGGTCCAGTTGGATCTCATGCCAGCTCAAGTGCTGGCATAGAAATATGTAGACCCATGTACTGCTTAATGCCATGTAAGTGTAGAAGGTGGGATAAGATCCAGCAGCAGCCTCTGCTGCTTTCCATACACCTCTCCCAGGCCTGAACCATCCTCCTGACTGCTCCCCCCACCCCGGTTTCACCCCCCCTGCCTTCTCCCTGCCCTCCCTCTGCCTCAGAATACCTCCCTGCCACTCTGATGGGAACTTGACACTGCTGGCTTCCAGCGGTCATCTGGCCAGTGGTGGTATTCTCCCTGCCAATACCTCCTTTCTCCCAGCTGCTGCGACATGCCTTGTGGCCCATTTGTAACCACCATCTCCCTGGCAGCAGATGGGAGACTGGCCCTGGCCTGGGACAAGATCAGGCTGTAAATGTAGTATTAGCAGCTTATGTAGGAGGGCAATTTAGGTGAACAGCTCCTCTACACAAAAGTGAAAAGGCCTCAGTGTGTCAGGAAGGGTGGAAGCATGCATAATGGAGCATACACAAGCATGCAAAGAAAGACCAGTTAAGTATCATCAAAACTCATCCAGTTTTTGGATCCAGCCTACAAAGATGATACAATGGCCCACTGCCGAAAAAAGCAATTGAAGATCTGGTGTGGTTACAACAATAGTTTTTTAAAAAGACATTAGCATTTCATTATGAAATTTTGTTTCATAATTTACAATTGGCTCCTGGAGGATTAGACTAAGGCTTCAATCTCCTGCAGAATTAGATTTAGGTGTGCGTAACTGCATTAGATTGGGTGATAAAAGCATTCAAAAAGCTGCACATACACCACAGAATATTAAAAGTGTTTTAAAAACTTTCAGAAGCAACTAAAAATTCTAGGTAATTATGTTTCACTAGATGGATTATAATGTTACGGAAGATGTGTTGAAAGTGTTGGTTAATAAATGAGAATTGTTCTCAAGTTTCAGAAATGCAGTTCAACAAATTTGTAGAAATTTCTGGAAAAAATTTCTCCTTACATATGCATTCATTGGAAGATATAATACTCTCATGCTTCAAAATCCCATATATATGGACATATGTTTTGAAATCGGATCTAAAGTCAGTTGAAAGGCATTCTTAACTGTTAGCAGTTTTGTTTTACTCTTTGCCATTACTTTGATAGTTCTCATTGTGGCTTGGCTTTAAAGTACAATCGCATAGTACATTAAATTCACAAAACAGAAAGCTAACCTAGTTCTTACAAAAATAAATTCAAATCTGGTAGAAAAATATCAACCATTAAATTACAGACTCTGACCCTTTGCTGGGTTTCTCAACCGAGTCCAACAGCGAAGTGTTTTTGATTTGCAGTATTTTCTCTGAAGTTTCCCCATCCACAGGCCTAGCTTGTTCTTTTGGTTTCTTCTTTTCATGCACCCATGGAATGAAGCACAACACAGCTCCTCCAATGAGAGGGGGAACTCCTGCTAGGTAGAATGCAACATCATATGTGCCGAGATGATCACGCAGAATTCCTGGGGGTGGGGGTGGGGAATGAGACAAGG
This sequence comes from Lerista edwardsae, assembly GCA_029204185.1. Taxonomy (NCBI): domain Eukaryota; kingdom Metazoa; phylum Chordata; class Lepidosauria; order Squamata; family Scincidae; genus Lerista; species Lerista edwardsae. The sequence continues at coordinate 7,914,941 of JAJKFI010000049.1, read as the reverse complement.
TGGATTTTCAGCATGTTCAATGACATATTACAATGCTAGATAGAAAACCATAATAACCACTCACCCCAGATTACCATACAATGCCATTTAATATAGCAAACCCAAACTTCAAGCTGTTATAGCCAAGCAAGCTGTTATTGTTAACAAAGACTAGTGCATTAGGGCCAGCCCAAATATGTCCTGGCACCTGAAATGATGAGTTTCCCCCCCTTACCTGGTGATGTGCCAGTCACTCCTCCTCCTTGGATTGGAAATGGAAGAGGGGAATGGATCTGAAGTGGAGGTATGGAAAAGAGGAGACTGGTAGGCTAGAAGGCCTTGCTAGAGCCTACCACTCTCCTCTCCGCCATACACTGTCTTGGATTCTGCTCTCTTCATTTTCCAATACAGCACATGAGAAGAGGAAGAAGAGTGGAGGCTAGTGGGAAGACAGAGATTGGTTCTCTTGTCAATCTACTGGCTTCATGGGTGAGCTGGTCATGAATGTATTTGAGTTTGTCTTTTAGGACAAGATTTAATCCAGTGTTAGTAAAAGGGCTTTGATGTTTAATTGGATCTCACATTTTAAAAGGCAAATAAAATCCTAGTAAGTTTCCATTCTGAGATTTTGAAATTATATACACACACACAAACATACAATACAGTTTAAGTGTGTAAATATTTCTGTTAAGAGATTTGAATTAAGCTAATACATAGTGGGTTGTACTCAAGTCTGGCTAGTTGTGACTTATATCCCTAGAAATGGCTATCAGCCCAATCCTAACTAAATCCTTGCATGGCAATACAATGGTGCCAACACAGCTTCCATTGTGAATTTTGGCTTCTGGAGATCTCCTTGGGGGTAAGGGAACATGTGTGCCCTTACTCTGGAATAAGCACCAGCAGCCTCATTGGGTCAACTCAGACCTGCACCAGCACAATTGCTGGCACAAGTTTGCATTGACCAGGAAAGGGGGTCAGGATTTGATATGTGTTGCCACCACCAAATTCACCCCCCTCCCAGGCCTTGTCTGCCCTTCTCCCTGCCTTGTTACCACTCCATTCCACCCTCCACCCACCCTGTTCCGCCCCTGCACTGCCTTACCTACTTCAGCCATCTGCCTGTGCATGAGATGCTGCTCTGGCTTCACCACCAGTGTCTCAGCAGCATGTGTCAGAGGTTGCTTTGCCAGCTCTGTCCAACCAAAATCAATGCAACTTGGAGCACACTCATATGGATATCTACACAGACGTAAATCTCATTAAATGCAATGAGACTTACTCCCAGGTAAGTACATATAGGACTGTACTCCTAGACATGACTGACTAAACTTTGGTACAACCCACTATAAAGAAATAGGGAAATGATCTAATAGCAATTTTGACTGGTCTTAACTGGTCATATGAACATATTTCTGTTTTACAATGTTTTGCTGGAAGTACAATTGCACATTTCAGAATCAATGTTCACTTACTGTAGAGAATCTTAACATTTTAAAAGTAAACAAAAATTTTAGTAAATCAAAATTCACTCAGTCACAGCCGGTGTCAGAAGAAATTTAGCAGGCTGACTTTATCTATTAGTCATCACAAGGGCTGCAATCCTATGCACAGATTTGGGAATAAATCCAAGAAAATATGAATAGGACTCAGCTGTCATTTGCTTATAGTCCGCAAGTGGCAAGCGGTCACATGGAGCCAGGAGCAGCCTCCGGCGCCAGGAAGCTGGGGTGGGGTGGGTGGAAGGGAAGGACCGGGTGGGGTGCGTGGCCAATATCCCACCCTTCTCAGCATCAATCTGCCTTCCCAGGTCCACTTGGATTTGTGCCAGCAAAAGAACTGGCACAGGTCTAAGTAGATACATTCAGAGAGTGGAGGCTTACCCCCAGGCAATGGAACAAAAATGTTTCCTAAAAATGTTCCCAAAGACGAGACCACTTTGGGACTCTTCCCGCCCCCACACCCAGTGACTCTCTTCTTTTTGCAGGAAGCTGCACTGGTGCAGCTGCATTGTTGGGGGAGGGGTTAAGTTAGGAGTGGGCCAACAAACCCAGCTAAGTATGTTTAGAATTGCAGTCTACGTTGCTGGTTTTACATTTCTAATAATATCCATCTCTGGACACAGAAATCCAATAATTAGCCTCAAGAAATACGTATAGCCATAAGCTTGCTTGACTGTATAGCAATGACAAGCCCTTATTTGCATTCTACACAGTTAATGAAAAAAATTCTTTTACCCCTACCTGCAATAGGTGGACCAACTATCATTGGTATAGACATGAATCCCAAGAGGAATCCAATCGCTTGAGAAACGTGCTGTGCACCAACAAGCTCAAAAGCAATAGGAGCCATAATGCTAATGAAGCAGCCATCAAAGAGACCCATGAAGAGGCAGACAGCAACCAGACTTCCAAAGGAATTGCACAGAGGTATCATCATAGACATCAGGCCAATGAAGAAAAATGAAATTACCTACACATTGGGGGGGAAAAAAGTTTGTGTCACAAACCGCAATGAATTATAGCATACAGGAGCAAGATTCAGGATACTCAATGATATATGGCCTTACCACAATGCTTTCCAAACCATTTAGCACAGACCCACTTTTTCAAAAGACAATCTATTGTGACCCACTAGACAAAAAAATAGAAAAAATATTTTTACTTATTAGTACTAATACTGACATTGTGAATTAATAAATTAATAATAATTGGGGCCTGTGCTCTCTGTGCTAGAGACCTTACATATAGTATGTTTATAGACATTTATTTATTTATTTATTTATTTATTTATTTAAATTTAATTTATATCCCGCCTTTCTGCCCGTGGGCACCCAAGGCAGCTTACAACATTAAAATACAATAAAATCAGTATATAAGACAATTAAAAGCAATAGTTAAAACAATCTTTAAATAATTAAAAATTTAAACCAACCAACCCCCGTGGATCCTAAAAAATACAAGAAAATGTAAAAAACCAGCCAGCCTGTCAGCAGTTAAAAGCTTGTTGAAATAATATGGTCTTCAGCCCCCACCAAAATATTGCTAGAGAGGGAGCAGTTCTTAGTTCTAAGGGGAGGTTATTCCAAAGTTGTGGGACCACCACCAAGAAGGCCCTGTCCCTGGCCGCCATCCCTCTCACCTCTCCTGGTGATGGCACAGTCAGGAGGGCCCCCCCCAGATGACCTCAGAGTACGGGTAGGATTATATGGAAGGAGGCAGTCCCTGAAATACCCCGGACCCAAGTCATAAAGGGCTTTAAAAGTCAAAACTAGCACTTTGAATCGGGTCCGGAAAGGAACTGGCAGCCAGTGTAGTCGCCGGAGCAACGGCTCAGTAGAGTCAAACCAATGTGGCCCAGTAACCACATGAGCAGCTGCGTTCTGTACTAGTTGTAATTTCTGGACCGTCTTCAGAGGCAGTTCCATGTAGAGCGCATTGCAATAATCTAATCTGGATGTCACTAGGGCATGGGTCACTGTGGCCAGGTCCGTATAGCTCAGGTATGGTCGCAGTTGGCGAATCAGCCGAAGCTGAGCAAAGGCTCCCCTGGCCACCGCCACCACCTGGGAATCCAGGCACAGCTGTGGATCCAGGAGAACCCCTAAACTGCTCTCCCTAGACTTTTTACTAGACCCAATTACTAGACTCTCCCTAGAAATAGAGTTCAAGGGCTGTTCCCCCAGACCTTTACAGTCATTCCAGGGTACCTAGAAGGCTGAACTAGAAGCAAGATGTGCCGTTAGAGACTTCCAGGCCAGACAAGGCTCAAACTGGGTTCACACATTATTTACAATTACTAGATAAAATCAGAAAATGTGACATTTAATTTTGGGGTATGGAAATTTTCAGACCACAGGTTAGCTGCTAACAATTTTCTTCTACAAATCAGGGAAGTGTGCTTGCAAAGGGTTTTTTGTTGTTGTTTCAAAAACATTTTGCAACCCACCAACAATTGGTTTGCGATGCATTGGTGGGTCCTGACCCATAGTTTGGGAAACACTGCCTTACCAGATTCTAAATTTCACAAGTACACACAGTTGTTTCTATTATTGCATGGTTTCAGACTGGTTTATTTAAAAGATAGCACTTTCATTGCAAGATTGCATGATTTCCCCACTACTAAGAACAATACTCTAGAAATTGTTCTAGAAAACAGCTCATGGACACTTAGTGAACACTATCCGTAACATATTTATTATTATTATTATTATTATTATTATTATTATCATTATTATTATTATTATTATTATTAAGGATATTTATATACAGGCATGCCCCGGTATCCACAGGGTTCCGTTCCCGACATCCCCATGGATACGTGAAACTGTGGATACTGGGGATGCCTTTTTAAAGATAGGGGAACATCAGCGGTTTTGCTGCAACAAGGTAAAAAAAGAGATCTGTTTAATGTTCCCCTATCTTTTTAATAGACACCCATGGTATCTGTGGATAACTGAAATGGTGGATACTGAATCAGTTGATACCAGAGCATGCCTGTACCATTTTTCAGCAAAAAGGACTTCACAAAGCTTTTAAAAAGTACTTTACAAGAAGGACTTCACAAAGCTTTCCATAGCTTAACACAGTGGTATTCAAACTTTTTAGACCGGGACCCACTTTTTCGAATGGCACTTTTGGTGGGACCCACCGGAAGTGATGTCATTAACCTGGAAGTGATGTTGAAACAGGAAATGACATCATCAAGCAGGAAATGCTGTCATTGTAACATAATAAAATGACACACCTGAAATGCAAATTGGCATTCTTGGACTGCAGCAATGGTACAACCATGAAACATCCCTGACAGAAAGCAAGATGTGGACAACATATTATGTAAAGCACTGAACTAAAAACCTCTGTTTGTAGTTTTCAAGATGGCTGCTCCCACGTGTCCGCAACCCACGTGCCACCAAGGTCACGACCCACCAAGTGGGTCCCAACTCACAGTTTGAATAACACTGGCTTAACAAATATTTATATCTGACGTTGTTTACATTATTAAAACAAAAATGTTACAAAACATAAAGGAAGAATTGTCTTAGACTATTAATGGTCTTCTCAGGAGCTCTTTGGTCTGGGCTTCTTCTCTCTTGCCATCCTCCAGGGCATGCAGGTCTTTCAGTAGCTGCTGGGAAGATGGAGGAAGAACTGTCCCAAAAACTCTCTCAGACTCTTGATGGATGAACAGGAACTGATAACAAAAGCTTATCCAGCCACTATACAGTAGCGCCCCTTACACATTTGGTATCTTTCATATATACAAAGTAATATGTTTCATAGACATTTCTTTAAATCACAAAAGCCCTTATTAGTGTTTTATCAGTAATCAAGCTGTCTTGGCACAAGTGTGTGCTGAAGAGACTATATTCAAGCCTCTACACTGTGCTAGGATTAGGATATTGGGTTTCAAAAGCTCTATTCGACAAAGGGTCAATCACTGTTGATCCAATCTCTCTCTGCTCAAACTTGCCCTTTCCTAACATTGAAACTTCAAAAAGGAATCCAGTTAACTTTCCTTCCTGCTATCTGCAAATTCCTGTGAATCAACCAAGCATGCCCCTTCCTAACCACACAGGTGAGGAAATATTTATTCAGACTGGTAAATAGATAGAACAAAAGAAGTTACTTAGATGTCACCTCTTACAAGTAATCCTGCTGAGTCATGTACATTAATATACACTTTTTTTTGCATTTTGATTAAAGTTCTCTGTGGGAGCCAAACTTCAAGAGAAACTTTTGTTTATCCTGTTGGTCTTCCTCTTATCCAACACGTTTCCTGTCTGATAAGATTTTCCACAGAGGCAGACCTCAGCATGTCTATAATTGTATCAGATCACATTTGGACCCAAACTAAATAGGACCAATCTGCATTTTTGCCATTTGTCTATGCAGTTTAGGCCAGCCATGTCAGGGACCTTTGTTGTCAAGCTTGTAACAAATAGCCTTATGTAGCCATTATCTCGGTTGTCATGTTTAAAGGAAAAGAACAATTTTGCTTTTCATATAACAAGTCAATGCAACATATTAACAAGTTTCTGTTCGATAACGTCAGCAATATCACTCTCAAGAAAACCTATTGCCTCACCTCACCTCTACTTATTGTCTCCCAACATATCTATGGAAAGGGAATCACTCTTGCTACACACTGACACTTATGTGTCATAAGTGAGGATGTGAGGAGTCGCCTCAGTGCTGCATGGTGTAATCTGTAGAGCATCAAGCCAAGTGTTTTATGCCTTAGCTTGAATACAAACACATCAGGAAAATTCAATGCTACAACAGAAAACTATTCGTACAATATTTATAATCCATCTGCTGCATTCAACATCATGCTAATGTATGCGACTCATAAGTCGCTGGCAGGAAGTATAATGAAAAAGAAATGACAACAGAATTTCAGCTAATTCTGAACTATTAAACAAATGCATAAGCTGACATATGCTTAAAGTTTGCTACATGCTGCTTGGTTCTCATGCTCTCTAACTGCTTGCATCTAGTTCTGGGTTACAATCATGGGTGTTTTTTTTTCTTACAGTATCATCTACCATAGTATTCTTCTGGGTTGGTTGGCTGAGCTGGTGCTTAAGTTAGTAATTTATTGGCCAAGTATACAAACTATACCTGTACTGGAATTTGATACGGCCACCGGCTACATACATAACAATACAAAACATACATGATAAACAGTAAATACACCAAACAAATAAGGGCATACTTCAAGATAAACCATTGCCTCAAACTCCAAGTCGCCTTATCATAATTACAAATTCAGCAATTTAATGGCACAGGGGAAAAAACTGTTTTTGTGCCTCGATGTTTTAGTATACAGAGTCTTATATTGACGACCAGAAGGGAGAAGATTGAAAAAATTATGGCCAGGGTGCAGAGGATCTGCAGCAATCTTTTCTGCTCACTTTTTAACCCGAGCAGTGTGCAGGTCTTCTATTGAGGGCAGGTGAGTTCTGATTATTTTTCCAGCAGTTCTAACAATCCTCTGGAGCCTTTGCTTATCCAGTTTGGTTGCCGAACCAAACTAAACAGTTATGGAATTACAGAGGACAGATTCAATAATGCCTCTGTAAAATTGGACAAGCAGCTCTCGAGGCAAATTAAATTTCCGAAGTTGACGCAGGAAATACAATCGCTGATGAGCTTTTTTAATGATACTCCTAATATTAGTTGACCATTTCAGATCCCGAGAGAGAACAGAACCCAAAAACTTAAGTGACTCCACCACAGAAACCGTGCTACTTAAGATGGAAAGTGGGGATAAAGAAGGGGGGTGCTTCTGAAAATCAACTATCATCTCCACAGTTTTTTGTGAGTTGAGCACTAAGCTGTTACTGCTGCACCATGCAACAAGATGCTCAACTTCCCGTCTGTATGCAGACTCATCACCATCCTTAATAAGACCAATGATCGTCGTATCGTCTGCAAACTGTTTTGCAGTTAAGGGCACTGTTTTGCAGTGGTTCCACTCCTTGGCTGATAAGGTTCCAGATGCTGATGCTGGGGGACACCTGCTCAGCACCCTGACCTGTTCAGTGTGGGGTACAGACAGGGTTCTATTAGATCCTCCATGCACCAATATGCTGATGACACCCAACTACCTCTCTTTGCCATCTCTTGCTGGGGAAGGCCTGCGCTGCTGCCTGGAGGCAGTTGGGGTCTGGATGAAAGCCAGTGGGTTGAGACTGAATCCAGAGAAGACAGAGGTCCTCCTTTGTCACGAAATCTTGATGCAGGTACCGAATCATCTACCCACTCTGAAACAAGGTTGCACTCTGGGTTACAGGGGCTAAATAGTTTGACTCTGTTGGACCACTGCTCTAGCTACTACAATGGCTGCTCATTTGTTTCTGTTCCCAATTCAAGGTGCTGGTATTGACCTTTTGTTGGGATATTTAGTTTAGCAAGAATTTGCAAGCTGGAATGTGCTAGCAGCTGTACCTTTTGCAGAGGACCTGGTCATGTGGTCTGTCCGGGTAAATGTTGCTATTTTGTTGGGCTCCTAGCTGAGCTGTGTGTCTGTACTGTGTTTTCTGTCTAGCTGAGTGAGTGCTGAAAGCCAGTCATGCTTTCTGAGAGCTGTTACCTGTTTATACTTTGAAATACAAAGTTCTGTTTGAAACCTGGTCTCTGCATCTTTCTTCGTGTGGACCCAATGTTTAACTAAACGGCTTTATCTGCTAATGCGCCATTCCATCACCTTTAAATGCTTTCATGGTTTGGTCCAGGCTATCCAAGGGATCATCTTCTCCCATACATTCCAGCCCAGTCTCTTAGGTCATTATACAAAAATGACCCTGTTCTGGCAATCACAGGCACATACCACCATTTTGCATTGCAAAATGTGAAATAGAGATGTCGAGAGAGTATGTAGTTGTAACCTTAGGCCTCCAGTAGTATATTATTTATAATATTATCATGGTTATTGTGCTGTACCTGCAAATAAACCTTTTTGGCTCCAGGAATATAGTCTGCAATTCTGCCAAAGAGCAATCGCCCAACTCCTGAAGTAATGCCAAGGCAAAGCAAAAGTGTCTCATCATGAACATCTTCGCCAATCCGTTCTTTCACATGTTTCAGCTGTTAAAATAGAAAAAAAAATGTTTTAACAATAAGAAATCCTACATTGCATGTCAGCCAGATTCCAGATGGTTTGGTTTTGTTAATAAATCATGAAATTATGTCAAGACAGGCATAGAAGAACTAAAAAATGCTGCTCACCATAGTCCTCAGCTCCAGTAAAAGAGGCCTTAAAGAAATTACTCCTCTGTTTTCAATACCTCTTTTTGCAAGGTCCTGGGGGCAATGGCTTAGAAAAATGGTTCTACCTTGAAAAGTCAGAAGGCCTTCTGGAGGCAGAAAACCAGAAGTGATGGTTTTTAGCCTCCAGAAGGTCGGGGAGGCTGTGGGCAGATTCCCAGCTCTCAGAATCCCCTCCGAGGGTCACCCTCTTTCTCCTCCACTTAAAAAAAGGGGGTGGCTTCAGAGCAGAGGGGTGATGGGGGATGCAGCTGAGGGTGGGAGGAGACAAATTTGCTGCCCTCCTGCCTGGTGCCCCGGAGCATTTGCCCCCCAACCCCTCTAGGTACGCCACTGCCCATGTTCAGTGGAGTTTATTCCCAAATAAGTGAGCATAGGATTTTGTTGAAAAGGACTACAGGCATGACTGCAATTACCAGAAGAGAGTGGGGCAATCTCCCCAATTCCATTCTTACAGCCAATTGATAGGAATATGCTTAGTGTAAGTAAAACATCTAGTATTCTTACAGCACATTTTTAGACAACTGGCAAGACCTAAACCGAGTTTTCTGTTTACAGGTCCTCTTTGACCACTTACACAACTTAACTATCCAGGAAAGACGTATTTGTGTAAAGATTATTTGAGTTCAATAAGTGTTTATACTGACTCATTTTTTTAATTCAACACAGGGGAGGAGGGAGATGTAAAAAAAAGTAGTTGAACTATTATAAATTATGTACAAACAGTAGTTCCACTTACTTTTACTAAAATGTAGTTAAATCTGCTTTTTAAGATGGTAATTAGTAGTTGTAGCTCAATTATTTTTAAAGCAGCTAGTGCCTATCAGTGACTCACACTCAGCTGATTATCTATTTTGACAGTTAGGTGTGTGGGAAGATTAGAGTTGCAGAAAAGTAGATTCCACTTCTTCCCACTCTGCTGGTCAACAAGTACTAACACAAATAATCTATTTGGTGATGTGATGTGCAGGGGTGAATACCGGGGATGAGGGGCAGAGCTCTCCCCTTCGCATCCTTCTATCTATGTGGCAGGAAAGATCCTAACTGCTTGTGCTGGATCAGGACAAAAAGGGTCTTAAGTGTTTGCCAAACAACAAAAACTAGAAGTGATCCTGTTTATGAACAAATATGATATCAAAGGAAAATAATTTTAAAAACAAAAAAAGCAAGAAAAGAAACATAGACACTAATCTTTAAAGGCTACATAAGTGAGAAATGTCCTTCATAAAATTAAGATACACTGAAGTTGAAGGGAACAAGATTAAATATAGAAAAGGATAATACAGCACACACATTTTGCTCCTATCCTCCAGCAGAGTTCAAGTGAATAATAATATATTTGAAACCAACCAAACACCAAAACCAAAATTTCAATTAACAGTCTCCCCAAAACTCGCTTGAGTGAAATTACTAAGAGGTTAGTCAAGAAGAGCCACATTAAAATATCCAATAGTTGAAGAGGCAAAAAGATATTACTTTCCTCAGATAGCTGTAAAAAGACTGGATACAATAGTTCACACCTTTTGATGAAACTAGCTTTGCAAAGTACATTACATTTAATGTGCAAGTAGGGTGTATGGGTTTGCTAAGTAGAAAAGGATGAAAATTACTGCTTTAATACATTAAAAGACACGGCTTTAGATGAGGTTTTATACAGTATATTTGTTTTAGAAAGTAATTGACATGCTTTTCAGAACTAAATCCATTGAGTAAAATGCATGCTCATCTTTCTAATGACACAGGAGGCCGCCTTCATTAGCTATCACATATGGTTCCAGAGAATTAATATCTTCTCTCTAAATTATTTTGTAAGTAAAACATCTAGTATTCCTACAGCACTATCCTATGCATGTCCACTCAGAAGTAAGCCCCATTTAGGTAAATGGAATTTATTCTCAGGTAAACGTTTATAGGATTGCAGCCTTAGGCGTGTTTTAGGAATAACCCAAGTATATTCTGAAAGCATAAGTGCTGAGTGGCAAGGGCAGCCCAAACTCACTTGCGATATGCTGTTATCTTCATCCTTTGACATACTGATAATATAAACACCCATGCTCGGAAGCAAGTCTCCTTTATTTGTTCCAAGAAAAAATTCCTGGAAATCCTCAAATAGGTCAGAGTTTGAGTATGTTTCACTTATGCTACAATCTTGAACAAAGCTGTCTAGAATTTCCAAATCAGAAAAACAGTTAATTAGGGTTGAAAATACTTGCTTTGAACTAAGCAAATGGGGAAGGATCTGGCTTCTTGATCCTGAGGTATGCTTTTTTGAGTACCAAAACGAAGCAAATGGCTCATTAAAAAAACAAACCTAAATTTGTCTGAGAGGATTAAGGCATTGGAAGGTATTCTTATTTTGACCCACTCAAAACTACACCCACACACACGCTAACTGGCAGGTGTCAGGGAGAAGCTTGACCAGAAATTATTAATTGACATCCTTATGCTTTGAGAATGGTGGCTTTGTACACAAAACAATTTGCTGACTATTGTTTCAAAATTAGCGAAATCACTAATATTATTAACGCATGTCAAGAGAGGAACACAGACACAGGACAGTACAAGGGGTGCAACAGCTACTCAGGCTATTTGAAAAAGAGGCAGCATTATTCACACAATCTAATGCCACTTTATGTCACCTTTGTTATTCACTCCTTTAATGCAGAGACCATGTTTGCAACCAGCATACAATGAAGGAAAAGACTATTTGATCCCCTGCTGATTTTGTACACTTGCCCACTGACAAAGAAATGATCTGTCCATAATTGTAATGGTAGGTTTATTGTAACAGTGAGAGACAGGATAACACACACAAAAAAAATCCAGAAAAACGCATTTCCAAAAAGTTATGAATTGATGTGCATTTCAATGAGTGAAATAAATATTTGACCCCTTCGCAACACATGACTTAGTCCTTGGTGGCAAAACTCTTGTTGGCAATCACAGAGGTCAGACATGTCTTGTAGTTGGCCACCAGGTTTGCACACATCTCAGGAGAGGTTTTGGCCCACTCCTCTTTGCAGATCCTCTCCAACTCATTAAAGTTTCGAGGCTGACGTTTGGCAGCTCAAACCTTCAGCTCCCTCCACAGATTTTCTATGGGATTAAGTTCTGGAGACTGGCTAGGCCACTCCAGAATGTGCTTCTTCTTGAGCCACTCCTTTGTTGCCTTGGCCTTGTGTTTTGGGTCATTGTCATGCTGGAATACCCATCCACGACCCATTTTCAGTGCCCTGGCTGAGGAGGTTCTCACCCAAGATTTGATCGTTCATCATCACTTTGATGAATTGTGGTTTCATCTGACCACAACACCTTCACCCAGTTCTCCTCTGAATCATTCAGATGTTCATTGGCAAACTTCAGATGGGCCTGTACATGTGCTTTCTTGAGCAAGGGGACCTTGCAGGTGCTACAGGATTTCAGTCCTTCATGGCATAGTGTGTTACCAATTGTTTTCTTGGTGACTATGGTCCCAGCTGCCTTGAGATCATTGACAAGATGCTCCTGTGTAGTTCTGGGCTGCTTCCTCACCATTCTCATGATCATTGAAACTCCACAAGGTGAGGTCTTGCATGGGGCCCCAGACCGAGGGAGATTGACAGTTATTTTGTGTTTCTTCCATTTGTGAATAATTGCACCAGCTGTTGTCACCTTCTCAACAAGCTGCTTGGCAATAGTCTTGTAGCCCATTCCAGCCTTGTGTAGGTCTACAATCTTGTCCCTGACATCCTTGGACAGCTCTCTGGTCTTGGCCATGGTGGAGAGTTTGGTATCTGATTGATTGATTGCTTCTGTGGACAGGTGTCTTTTATACAGGTAACAAACTGAGATTAGGACCACTCCCTTTAAGAGGGTGCTCCTAATCTCAGCTTGTTACTTGTATACAGTAAAAGACACCTGGGAGCCAGAAATCTTGCTGATTGATAGGGGATAGAATACTTATTTCACTCATTTCAATCGAAATGCACATCGATTTATAACTTTTTTGAAATGCGCTTTTCTGGACTGTTTTGTTGTTATTCTGTCTTTCACTGTTAAATAAACCTACCATTACAATTATGGACTGATCATTTCTTGGTCAGTGGGCAGACAAAATCAGCAAGAGATCAAATAGTTTTTTCCCTCACTGTATCACCATCTACACTGTACACCATCATCACTGTATCACTCTAACCATTACAGATGATAAAATGGCAATATGGAATGGCAATTCCACTTACTTTTTAAACGATAAACCATATAAGGGAGTGACATGGAAGATAGCCACCTGATAGGACTCTCTGTATCAGCATTTTCCCTTTCTCTTTTTTAGCTTGGCAATCCTATGATTATTAGTGTATTTACATTTTTAAATCTCCGAACAACCAAGAAACCTTTTCGCAACTGTTGAAACTTTTCTTGAAACGTTTTCAAGAGCCTTTTTGATTGTTTTCTGTGAGTAGTTAGGGAGGATTGATTTGGATTGCAGAGCTATACTGATGACTAAGAAAAAGAAGAGGCAGAGGCAGAAGATGTCTCCTGGTTTGAGCCCGCTGGCAAAGGCTAAGTCAAGACAACTGTCCTTGACCGATCTCCCGGACTGGATAAACTCCGCAACAAATGATGAGGTACCTGAGGGGTCTTCAGTCAGGCCTGGGAAAGAAGATAACAATCAAATTGGTGGGGGGAGCATTCCTTCTGTCCCCGGCCATCTTATGCCACAGCTGGTAGACACTTGTCCAGATTGTTCCACGGTGTTGCCATGGGAGGGGCCGGGAAATCTTGGAAGGCCTGAAGAGGGAACTTCTGTTTGCAAAACAGATTTCTCCAAAACTGCCTGGAGTTAATGAGTTATGAATTAATGAGTTATGGCTGAATCTTTCCCCTTCTCCTTATCTGCTAGTGGCCTCCTAAGCTAGATCTATGCAACAGGAGGCCTGCTGGCAGATTCTGATAAGCTACCCAAGATAATTTGGAACACTGCCACTATAGCCAAGGTGAGTCAGATATTGGTCTCGCAGTTTTGTGTTGGCTGCAGGAATACTGTTCTTTCATCTCAGGAAGCACTTGCTGCAATCGAGTCTTTTGAGAAGCTAATTTTCCATCTAGCCATCGAACTGGGGCATAAAGGCAGGACACCTAAAACCCCAGCCTCAGCCTCTAATAGAACTTGGTTTGATTATGACTGCAGGTTGATGAAAGAGTCTATTTGCAATGCCTTTAGGCAACTTAGAAAATCATATACACCCGAAACCCTTGCCACGTATTTTTTTGTTAAGAACCAGTTAAGTCTCTGCCTAAGGATAAAAGGGCATGTTTCTTCAACTAACTCAATTCACAGCACTAAAGAATTCCAAACAATTCTGGGATTTTCTTGCTGGTGTTTTCCGCCCTGAGGGCAGTGATCCTTCTTCTGCCCCCCCCCCAGAGCAATACTATTCTTCCCTCTTTTTTGATAGAGGCTGTGTAGAGGAGTCAGTATTCTTATTACCAATTAACAATGTCCTAGAGTGGCCTCAGGTAACTGTTGAGGAAACAAGAGAACTCATCGCCGGGCTAAAGCCCAAGAAATCCCCTGGTCCCGATGCCATCCCTGCAGACCTCATGATAGCTAACCCAGATTTTTGGGCCCCGGTTCTGGCATCTGTTTTCACTATGATTTGCAAATCAGGTTCCATTCCAAGTAATTGGACTAAGTCAGTCATAGTCCCTATCTACAAGAAGGGGGATCACAAGAAGCCAGAGAGTTATAGGCCCATCAGTCTGCTATCAGTCATGGGGAAACTTTTTGCAAAGTATTTGCTTAGCAAACTTAATAGCTGGATTGAAAGTCAGGCAATCATGGGCACTGAACAAATTGGTTTTAGACCTGGCAGCATCACTTTAGACCACTACTTAGTATTATATCATCTTGCTTATAAATATGTTAGGGTCGCGAAGGCTAAGTTATATGTAACCTTCTTGGACTTTAAAACTGCATTTGATTCAGCAGATAGACCAACTCTCTGGGTATGGATCAATGCCTTCTAACCTGAATAATAACTCTTTATTCTAACATGACCTGCCAGATTAGGTTTTCCCCTGAAGGAGATGTCACTAAGGAGATTCTGACCAACAGGGGTGTCAAACAAGGCTGTGATTTGGCCCCCCACGCGGTTCAATTTATTTCTGAATGACTTGGCCTCCTGTCTGACCGAGGTTGAAGGTCACCCGCCCCAACTGGGCTCACGCCAGGTCCCTTTATTGCTGTATGCTAATGATGCTGTCTTGTTATCCCTGTCGTGCCTCGGAATAAAACGGTTGATTTCTAAATGTGTAGAATATTTTTCATCTAACAAACTTTCTCTTAATTTCAACAAAACTAAAATTATGGTTTTTAATAATACTTAGAGGCAATATTCTTGGACCCTCAGAGGCAGGCAAACTGAACAAGTGAAATGCTATAAATATCTTGGCATTCACTTTTTGTATAATCTTGCCTGGACCAGACACTGTAGAAATACTGTAAACCTTGCTGGCGCAATGGTGCAGAACATTGTACGTTTCCGTTTTACCAGAGGGGGGCGCATATGTCCCAGCTTCCCTGAACGTCTTCAATGCCAAAATCGTTCCTCAGATCTTTTATGGTTTCCCAATTTGGATTATGGTAATGAATTCCTCCTTAGAACAAATTCAGTCAACTTTTCTAAGGAAAATTCTGGGTTTTCCCAGATGTGTCACCAATGCTTCCTTATGTCTAGAGACAGGGCAACCACTAATTGAAACTAGAGCCTGGCTGAGAACTTTTAAATTCTGGTTAAGAATCCATTATAAGTCTAGTCAGAACAGCCTTTTACATATAATATGCTTTTAAAGGACTCAATAACTCCTGTGGGTTCATCTAAACATTAGAGTAGAACAACTGACATTGATGTGGAGGTACTGGGTTCGCTGCCCTTCATGGCAGCTTTTCAACTTGTCAAAAAGAGATTCCTAGATATTCAGGCTCAACAACTCTACAGTTGTTGCAACAACTGAGCAACTCTGAGCAAGGTTTGCTCCCCACTGAGCCTTCACATTTTTACCAAAGCCGGCAACTGTTCATCATATTTAACCTTGTGAAAGTGCCTCCAAGAACGTTGAGCCTTTTCTTTGGCCAGGTGCAATGTATTTCCATCAGCCGTGCTGTATGGAAGATTCAGCAAGACCCCCTACAGTGAACGTTACTGCAGTTGTGAGTCAGGCTCAATTGAGTCTCTCTCAGATACGGTCTTATATTGCCCACCAAACATTATGAAATCAACACCTATCTCCTTTTCTGAGCAGATGGTCTTATTGCCCAGATGTCATCCGGCTGAGGCATTTACTGTCATCAGAGGACCCAACTATCACTGAAGCTATGGGGACCTTCTTAAAACACTTAATGAGACATCGTGGGCCCTCTTAGGGCAGCAATGGGGAGCTCATTTGTCACATCAACCAATTTATTGTTTGATAGTATGTTCTTGCTTTTACATTTCTTGTTTGTTAGTCTATTTGTTGGTTTGTGTGAACTTTTGTTTGTGTTTGCGTGATCATGCCAATAAAGGTTTCTGAGTATCTCTCTCTATAGTCCATATACCCAATAAGTGAGGCTATAAAAATCCAGTACTGGTGCTGTTTCTTTTTCTGTAGCGGTAGTTAGTGCTGCACCTCCTAACCCTATTTACTGAATATAATTTCTAGGCATAATACAACCAATTAATTCACAAATTAAGCTACTAGGATTATAAATGTTGTGTTTAATAAACCAATGATGGAGCATTACTAGACTCCAAGTTACTAAAAGCTATGCTGAACTAATTTGTTCTTTTTCTTTTAAACAACTCTAAAAGGAGAAAACATGACAATTTAAGTTTTTCCTTCAGTGCTGATCTTAAGAGTTTAACAGCACAATTCTATGCATGTCTACTCAAAAGTAAGCCTCATTGAGTTAAGGGTCCTCTTCTACAAAATATTAAAAGAGTACTGTATTGCTCTTGCAATTATTAGTGTGGATATTATTTTGGATCCAAAGTAATAATTAAAGAGAAATAAGAATCCTAGGCAAAGAAAATGTTTGCATGATCACCAAATAGCTTGCCTTTTCCTCCCAATCACACAGCCTCTCATTCTTGAGAATATCAAAATCAGCTCTCAAAGTTCTCTTTAAGAAGTTGTTTATTAGATGTCATGGAGCATGCCTCTGATTTTGAGTAGATGGAGCTCAAAAACCCTCATGCATTTCACATTCTCACTGTACTCTGTTGCTTAAACAACATGCTTTGTGTACATATGCATTAAAATGTACAGCACATTGCAGAAGGCAAGGTTCTATTCCTTTAAATGGAGAATGCGATATAAAATATAAAAAGTAATGTGGACAATAGACTGAGTACAGATGGTATTAAATCCCTACTCAGCTCTGAAATATGGATACATTGTAGTCTACTTGGTGTAGGCACCAGATTGCTGGGATTTTTGAGCAAAACTTTGTCCTACCCCGAGTCCTACCCACCCATAGCACCTCCATCTAACATCCAACAATGCACTGGGGGGATACAACCACTACTGGTATTCAGGGGCCAGCTTGGCCAGTGCCTGACCTTTGTTGCTGCCACCCGTGAACTTATTCTAAACCTGTAGGACATTCTTGTTCTAAATATACAGCCAAATGATTAGAGCTTATTCTAAACATGTAGTCAAATGATTATTCATGAAGAATGTCTTTGATATATTGTGCATAAGCCATCATTAGCTGCACATTAGTTTATACATCTACTACACCAGTGGTTCCCAAACTTTCTAGCACTGGACTCTCTTTTTAAAATGACACCATCACAGTGGTTCCCAAACTTGTGGGCTGTGAGCCACCAGTGGAAACGGAAAAGGGCCATTCCCCTTTAAGGGGTGTAGAGGAGTCTGGAGTGTGCTGTGCTCCATGTCCATCAGGTCAGGACCATTCTGGTGGCCTTGCATTCTCCTTTGCCTGGTCTTCAATAAGAGCCCAGGCATTTTGCCTACTCATGAGTATATATGCACATGTGGCTCAGTTTCACTTTCCATAGGACTCAATACATTTTCCTTGTCAGCTAACAGTTTGTCAGTTTCATGACCCACTAAACAGCATGCTGTACTGGGGAAACAGTGAAACATTTTTCACGGAACAGAGAATGTATCACTTTCAGATGAAAGTTAAGAAGCTAATACTGACAGGTGAAAGGAAGAGATAGGAAATGCAGAGTGTTTACAGAACTGTATAAAGGGGGATTCACTAACCTGGGCAGTCAAATTGCAGCAGAAGTTGAGATCTGAAGGAAGATAAATGTAAAGATTAGAAAAGCAAGCAAAGCACACAGGAGGTATTGAAGAGCTGGTGCTTCAGAAAATATTCATTTAAAAATTGAGGTGGCACTGCAATATACAGGTACCATATGAATTTTGGATTGCAAAAGTGTGAAAGGTGGATGAAGGAGATGAATGAATGAAGGAGATGAAGGAGAAACAAAGAAAAAAATGAAAGAGAAGGAAAACAAGAGGAGAGGTGAAAAAATTATGCGTGCCATTCATGCTTCTGAATATGCAGCATTCCTGAAAATAGTAATACGTGCATTAATTTACAGTAGTTCTACTTGCTGTGACAGTAATCTTTACTATAAATAGACAGAAAATATATTTTAAAAGCATGTAAAGTAGTTGCTGTCAAGAAAATTATGAAAAAGAATGGCAGAAGACAAATTGCTTCAGAACTCATAAGTACATGAGTGACATCCTCACGTTGTTTTTAATTTTATCTAGGATTACAACACAAAACTTAGTTAAATGTATGGAATTTGTGCAAAACTGACTGAATTACTGGTTTTAAAGAACAAGGTAAGACAAGCAATGTTTTGTGTTTTGGGGGAAACAGTTTATTCTAGTACATATTTTCCACCAGAGTTTGATTTACTAAAGCAATCAAAGCTATACAATAAAGGAATGTTGAAACACTTACATGAGAATAACTATTTTGGCTTGGATCCAAAGACTGCTCATGCAAGTGGAAGGCACTTCTTGGTTTGCTTAATGAAGAATCCCAGATTTATCTGTGCTCCACTGTGATAGACACACCTCTTGGATTGCTTTTGGCCTCATTTTGTGACAGCTTTTCCTTTCTTTGTACTTCATATGTATATACACCTACCTGCACAACTCAGGTGACAAAAGAGGCTCTGGCCCATGGATGCTTATGCCTCAGTAAGAGTATGAATCTGTAAACTGCTACAAAACAGATTCTGCTGAAACCACCTAGCTTGGCTACTCTTCAGGAATTTATCAGAGAGATATAGTTATCACTCTACCTTCATCAGATAGCTTCCCATAATGTGCATGTAGTATATGCATGTAATAATACAGGCCACAATCCAGCTGCTATAATACACAGGGAATTCCAAAGTGTCTGGTCTTTTGGTTTTTATTTTGAAGCACTTGGAAGGGCTTTGCAGACATAATGGTGCTTTGGATCATTTACCAGAGTCTACTGTGATAAGGAAGTAGTATGCCTATCTCCTTTCAGCTTTCTGCAATTGGTAATCTATTTCTCAGATGTTCCCTGAATACATTGGGAAGCAGAGCCTGATGTAAACCTTTAGTACTATAGAAAGTCATGATTATAGTAACAGCATCATTTTATATATGTTTGTGCGTGTCCAGTACACTTTCCACTGGAAGTTTCCATTGAAATGCTATACTGACGATAATGAAGTGCCACTCCAATGTTAATGTGACTATTTCAAGGGATAGAAGTATAATTGTCATCAAGACATGCCCCAAAATTAATCTGCTATCACGTTCACACGATTAGCACTCAGAAAGATCTATAGATGCACACTTTCATCATGCTAAAGACTGGGGGAGGGGATTGCCTTTAAAATTGCTGTTTGGTTCCTGCTAATAAAACACAAAGCTGTCCACAGTAAGCTTGTGCATTACCCATCAGTGTGAAAAAAATTGGTTCTAATTTGTGAATTTGAATATATGAAACTGACTTGGTATAACCCAGCTTTATATGTTCAAAATCACAGATTAAAATCAAGTCAGAGAACTGGTCCATGAGGTCAGTATTGACAGTGATTGGCAGCACCTCTCCACAGTTCAGGCAGAGGTTTATTCCAGGCCTACCTGTAGATGCCAGGGATTAAACCTGGGACATTTGCATGCCAACAATTTTCTCTACCAATGAACTACAAGCCCATTCCCTTTCTAACAGGCACTCTTGATCGTAATCTACACAATGGAGTAGCTTCACATTCCCATTCAGGGTAAGCAGAGATGACAACTATATTTGCATATAGCTGTATTTCCAAACATATGTCCTAGGAATAGCTGGTGCCACTTGTACAGCATCTCTGCTGGAATACCTGATGAGGATATTTATTTAAAGGCTTCGCCCACGTGGAAACTGTAACACAGTAAGACTAAATTTTAACGCAATAATATTTCATAAATTGTCACATTCACTGAACGATGATAAACTGGAAGACTTGCTGAGTGAGCTTCCCTTAAATATGACCATCTAAGATTTGAGTGGGTGCTGGAATTGTCTCGAACATCATGAGTCCCAGACTGGGGCCTAATGATTTCTAACGGTTTCCAGAAGGTTCTACAGAGTTCTATTCGCTCAATTCGACTAAACTCAGGCTTAAATGTCATCAGGACTGTCCCCAATCAGCTTAGTGATCCCGAAAACTATGGATTTGACACAAATGTTGGTCATTTTGGATATTTTATTTTTCACCCCTTCTCAGCCCCCATGCTGATGGGGGCTGAACTTGGACTGAAACGGCATCGAGAGTGTCACTATTTATCTCAGCGACCCCGAAAACTGTGGATTCGACACTAATATCAGCCGTTTCCGATTATTTTTACATGTCACCCCTTCCCACACCCACCCCTAGACCCCCCATGCTGATGGGGGCCAAACATGGACTTAAACGGCATCAGGAGTGTCACTATTCATCTCAGCAACCCCGAAAACTGTGGATTCAACACTAATACCGGTCGTTTCCCATTATTTTTGCATGTCACTCCGTTCCCACCCCGGTGCTAGGGGTATCTTACCCCCACAGTATTTCTTTCCAGACTGTAAGTCATATATGTACCACGTTTGGTGTAAATTGCTCCAGGCATTCCAGAGTTATGCTAGAACACACACACACACACACACACACACACACACACACACACACACACACACACAC
>JAJKFI010000049.1:7873360-7893966 GCA_029204185.1 Lerista edwardsae | reverse complement strand
CACACACACACACACACACACACACACACACACACACACACACACACTTTTATATATATAGATTTCTATCCCACCTTTCCATAAAAGTTCACAGTGGCCAATGAAATTTATAACACAGATCAATAAAATATACACAATTTTAAGATATAAAAATAAAATTCAAAAACAATGAGCTGATAAAATATGAACAAAAACCAGCTCACACCAACAACCCCACAAGCTTTGTCAGTGTAGGATGCAAGTATCTCATTCAACTACTTTCCCTACAGTGCTCTTACCTACTATATGTGACCAGATATTCTATCTAGGGTTGGTTTTTGTTTGCTTTTTTGTCAAATACCGCATAAAAACACAACCTTTGGGGGGGAGTTTAAACATTTGAATACAACACACCTCATTTTGGTGTTTTAAGGTATTTTCCAGAAATTTAATCTAATTAAATTAGATTACTTTTCCAATTAGAAATAATACTGTAGCTGCATCTGCTGACACTATATCACCTATATCATCTACCTGGTACACTTTTAAAGCATTTAAGATTAATAAAAATGAGAATTTTGAGAATGTAAAATAAAAACACGTAACACCGCAATTCACTTTGTTATGAAATCTTGGAAAAAATATCACCAAAAAACACACCCGTAACCATGGGGTATATTGTTCTCCAAAAGCTTGCTGAGCAAGCTCAGCTGCCTACCTGCAAATCAGGGAACACACAATTGTCACTTCAGTTCATCATGTTAAGCAGCAAACTAACTAGAGTAGCACCTTCAAGTCTTGTCATTTTCAGTCTTGGGAGAGAAAGCCTTATTTCCTCAGCATTTACCCTTTCAGGAGTGAAACTGGCTAGACAGGAACAGGCAAGCAGATAAGGGTTCCAACCTTCCCAGAAAGGTAATGGTCCCCTGCAGCATGTCAAACAGCATGCTGGAACATTTCTAATAATTATTTGACCTATTAATAAAGCCCCCTGGGCTGCCACTTGACACAGCAGGCAAAAACATATAGTCTCAAATATTCCTACTCAACATTTCAAAGCCATTTATGCCCCCCCCCAATCCCGCGAAAGAGTCAAACCTGAGGAAACTAGAAATGATATTTTTAGGCTTTATAAGGTATTCTAAGGCCCGGGAAAGCCTAAACAGCCATGGTTTCTGATCTCAGAAATGATTTCTGATCACAATGTTAAGACATTTGGTGGCTTGGGCAGCCCTGCGGAGGGCTCTGCAGTGCTCTATGCACCCCCACCTTGGAAGGCAGCATTGGCTACAGAGAAGCAGAAGCCCCCCCCCTTCCCTGGCAGTAATGCAATCCTGGGGATCGTGTCGCTGCCTTCTCCCTGTAACTTAAAAGCAGAGGGAGAGGGCTTACCAGGCTGGGGCATCATGATGTGGCTGCCCTGATCCTCAGAACACCTTTTGAACATGCCAGAGCAGTGCCTTTGGAGGAGATGGGGGTGGGGGTTCGCCTTGGAATTCCGGATCTCAGTGGTTCAGAGGGAGCTGGAGTGGGCAAGCAAGGAGATGGGGTCATGTGACACCAGCCCTCAACAAGTGCCATGAATCCTTTGTAGCCCCTGGGGTGAAATGAGTTTGACACCCAATCCAGGTGCATGAAAATTTCTGTAGAACCCAAAAGCTTGCTGCCACAATTGTGTGCTATTTTAATTAGTCTTAAAAGTTATTAGGAGACAATGGCTTTCCAGTTAAGGCTAAACTTCGCCTTCATCAAGGATGTAGAGAAGACAACCTCCATTGCTCTGAATCAGGTTAGTCTCCAGCGGGCTGACACTTCCCAGTTGATGCCAGGCATGTGCACTGTACAGTCTTCCTAGAGTCATTCACTTGTCTAAATGGTGCTGTGGTAGCACATTTACAGTAGGATGCCTGTACACAATCCCCATCCCTGGCAACATCTTGGAGATGCTCCTCACTGCAGTCACCAAATTTCTGAAGATACAGTAGCATCCAAAGTAGCGTATTTTGGACCCCTATTTCTCAAATTTACTGCTTTGGGTGGGGCCTACAAACCACCTCATGAAAAGGCTGCTGTCATTTCAATTTCCAAGTAGTAAATTAGCTTTAAGAAAAAATGAATATGTATATTTATTTGAAGCAATGATCTTCAAACTATGGACCACTGCTTCCTAAAAAAGCTGTCCCCAGCAAGACTGGAGATTACTGTTCCGCCAAGGGAGCCTGCTATCTCTGCTGTCATTCTACCCCAGATGTCATTCTGGGCAGCCGCTTCCACATTCCAGGCAGACATGACTGCTGAGCACTACAGCAGTAGAGATTGTAGGCTCCCCTGCAGAAAGGTAAGCTCTGTTCACATGGGGGAGAGATTTCCAAGGACACCAGACCCAAGTCAAGAAGGAAGCAGTATTTAAATAGCATCAAAAAAAATCCGACGATAGTTATAAATATGATTAATGAAACCATTAATCTAGTTCAAGATCCTATACTACCTTGGACCATGTGAACATGTTGATAATATTCTATTTTGATAACCACTGCTAAATTAACTCTTACCAAAAAAGGAAAGAAAGGCTACCAAAGAAAAACAGTGATTAAATTCAAAATATGGAAATAACTAGCTTAATAAATTAACATCATATCAAAGATATATTAGTCAACTGTAGGAAGACACTGGGAATTTGGAAGCTGGTTGTGATTTTTATTAATAAAATACCTGGGGTATCTTTTTGTAATTAGTGATTGTTTGATTTGACTTTATGTTCTGTTAAATATTTTACAGTGCAACTCGTAGACATTTCTGCTCAGATGTAAGCTCTACTTATTTCAATAGAGCAAGGTAAGTTTATCTAGGAGTGCAGCCTTGTGCACTCCTAAACATATTTACTTAGAAGTAAATCTCATGAGGGCTTTCTCCCTACCACAAGTTTTAAAGACTGCCCTTATCTCATTTGTTTTTGCTTACTTTATACACCTTTTTAGTTCCTTAAATATTGCATTTAACTTATGATAAAATAAAACATGTAAAAAGGAAGTTGATTAAATATGAGCCTATCTTAACGTCTGATATTTCATATACTAATGCCTACCAGTCTTCTGATATTCTCTTGACAAAATATTAAGCATGACAGAATTTACTCACTAGAATGCCAAAGAAATTTCACTAACAGCAGTACAAAAGGCAATTTAAATATTGGAAAAAGTACCAGGAAAAAAAATAAACAGGTTTTTTAATACTACTACACAGAAAGAAAAAGACTGGTAATTTCACATTGTTGCATTCATAGATTTTGGATCACCGTATTGATTCTTCTCAACTGTAACTTACACTATATTTACTCATCCTATATAATTTTAAGCAAGACGTGCTGGGCTTTACATGTTTCATCCTCCGGACATCTTCCATTAGAGTAGAAGGGAGAAATCATTTTTTTATTTTTTTAAAAAGCCCGTTTGTGTCATTATATATTGTCATATTATTATAAAAGGACAGAAATACACATACTTACTAAATGAACATATGGTATGAAGTATCCAAATAAGGCAGCTGGGATCCCGAAAGCCCATATTCGATAACTTGTAACTTTGAAAACGGAAAAATTGAAAAAAATTTTTGCAGGAGACAATTTAGATTTGCCCTTTTTCTCACTTTCTTTGGAACTAATGACAAGAGGCTTGTAAGTAAAGCCAGCCAGGAAAAGAACAAACACAAAAATGCACAGGATCCGGAAAGTACCATCTAGGTCCACTTTGTCAACCAATACAGTTAAAAGAAAAGGCAGCGTTACAGTAAACAAGCTGCTTCCTGCAGTGACAATACCATTCACCAGTCCCAGGCGCTTCTTGAAATAATGTCCCAAAATGACCAGTGATGGCTGGTATGCAAAGGAGCAACCACAGCCAAATAAAATTCCATAGGTGAAGTACAGAGGTCCAAGTGCGCTACAATGGAAAGAAAAAAATTAAGTCAAATTTGCTCTGCCTACATTGATTGTCTTGAATACAAAAATTAGCATCAACAGATAGGAGAGCACTGAATAATAAAGCATTTGTAATATGTACTGCATTTCCTCAAAGACAGTTATAAGGTGACTAAGGTTACTTTAATCTCCTATTTGTCTATAGCATAATAGCACAGGTAACATGAAAAGAAATATTTTTGTTATTCAACGTGAATTTAAGTGGAGCAAGTAATTCAATATGTAGCAATGACATTGTGCAACAATTCCAAATGTGTAAGATCCATTAGTCATTTACTCTAAAGGTAAGAGTCTAGGAAAAGGAAATCCAAGAAATGCAGTTGACGCCAACTCTCCATTCCCTGAGAAAAGATAGGTTTAACACCCTCAAGCTATAAACAGAAGGGTCATATACCCCTTTGCATATCTGCCCATGTCCAAGATCAGAAGCATCTAATGCTTCTCAGAGGCACACAGATCTGTAACATTTCCCCAAATGGTAGTATCAAGTCTAGTAATGTACTGAGGGGGAGTCAAGGGGGCAAATGCCCCTGGGGACGCAGGGGACGGAGCCATGACCCCCGCCCCCGCTTTTTAAGTGTTCAATAAAACTAACAACCATTGATCTGCTTTTCTTAGCAGCACATTACATATTTTGTAGAGAATTTTGTCTTTTAGGTATCAATGATTTGTACTGCTTTGAGAATGCTCTTCAGGGTGCTTTCTTATTTTTTCATTAGGTACAGCTATTTTTAGTTGAAAACGACTTACTTATGTTCACTGAACTCTTCTTATGATTTGTTTAATTATAAAACTAACCATGAGACAGGATCAAATGAAAAATGGTTTCTGTGCATCCAAGGGGAGTGATGAAGTTGTGTTTCACAAACAGTAGCCCCTTCCCCACGCCACTTGGCAAACCACTTTTGAAACAAAGGGGAGCATGTGATATGGCTTGGGAGTGGCAGGCTCGTTTAAAGAACAGAGTTTAAAATCACACTATGCAAATGCAAGTCCTTGGACACCTAAAGCAGACCATTGGACCCTATCAACATTTGTGTATTTTGGCGTAAGCAATTTGTTTCCATTTCCAGAAGCTTAGCAGAGTAAATAGAGTTATTGAAAATACAACAGCTGCAAAGGAAACTTTCATAAATGTTTCTGATAAGGTGTAAGGTCATTTTCTTCAAGGCAAACCTATATATGGGCTGCTTATTCTTCAGAGATAAACTATAGAGAGTGGTTATGCAGAACTCTGGCAAGCACTTTTGTAAAGAATCTCCAGCAAGTGTCCACCAGTAAGCATCGCACCATGCCGTGGTCACGCCTATGCTCTGCAGTGCATACGTGGCTGCATTACATACCAGCAGATGCTTGCTGAAGACTCTTTCCAAAGTGCCTGTGTAAAGTGCCTCTATAGCAAGTGCTACAGAGTTCTAAAGAAGGAAGAACCCAGAGGGGACATTATGATGTCTGAGAATCAGGTCTCTTCACAGGAAATGATGTCTCCTGGCATGAAGAGATCATGTATGGACTGTGGCTGGCCCTACTTTCTGCAGGGATGAGGGCAAATCAGAAACAGAGAAGAATGCTCCCTTCCTCTTATGAATATCAAACACCAGCACCCCAAAACAAATCAAAGTACACAAAATCAAGGAAGGCTAGATTGCAACAGAAAAGCTTTAAATTGCTGCTGAAAATGAGACACTCTCAGCTGAAGAGGGAGGGAATTCCAAAAAGCGGCAGCACTACCACAAATAACGGCCCTCTCTTGTGTCACCACCTACTGAACCTGAAGCAACAGAAACATTCACAAGTGGCTCTCAATCAGTGAACCATTTCATATGAAACGAGGTGGTCCCCAGGCACCATGGTTCCAAGTAGTACAGAACTGTAAAAGTCATTACCAGAACCTTGAATTGCACCCAGAAACGAACTGGGAGCCAACACTGTTGGAAAAGCAATGGTGTGAGAATCACACTGTCTGGCCCTAGTTACTGAACATGTAGCTACATTCTGCAGAAACTGTAGGTTCCAAGAAGAGTGCATTACAGCAGTCCAATCCAAATATCACCAATACATAGATAACCATGGTCAGGTCTGTCTGACTCAGATAAGAATACATTTGGCACACTAACTTAAGCTGGGCAAAATCGCACCTGGCCAATGCCACTACAAGATCCAGAAGCAATGCAGGGTTCTGGACAACCAACTACAAATCTGTTCCTTCAGGGGGAGCACAACTTCATCCAGAGCCAGTTGGCTAGCCACTCTCTGAGTTGCAAGTCTCTAAACCAACAGCACCTCTTTTTATCCAGATTTAATTTCAATATGTTTCAATAATTTCAATAAGTGTGAAATTTGCTAGGGCAGCAAGAAACTTGCTAGGGCACTTCCAGACACTGGAAGGGGCTGGCCATGAAAACCTCTGGGAGCTGTAGTCAGGTCTTTCAGGGCTTCATCAGTGGAATGCAAAAACATTTGTCTTCTGTAGATTCCTATTCCTGGTGGCGGAAGGCCATTCTGTATTGACTGGAAAACCCTCTCGTGCCAACAGTAGGTAAGGACCGTTAAAACCATTGGTCTCCAGTTTTGTCCCTACCTTGCTGTGGGAGAGGTGGACAGTTGGGGAACTCAGGGCTTGCAACTGGTTTTTCATCAGGAATTTTTTTTCTAAAGCATCTCCTCCTTCCCTTCCTCCATCTTTAGACAGAGCACGAGCCCTTTGTGAGGGAGGGAGGGTTTTTAGATGTGAGTGTGGCTTGTTTTTACTTCCATTTTTTGTGGAATAGAGTCATTTCGACCAGACACTGTAGGCAGCCATCTCCTCGCAGATAGAGTGGCTGCTGATCCTGCCCTTTTTTTTTTTTTTTTTTTTTAGTGTTGGAGGGAAGAGCGTGCATTTGCAAGCTCCAGCCATGCCGGAGCTGAAAGACGGAGTTGTCTGTAAATAGCATTGGTCAATTTACATGATTGGGCATGAACTTTACATGATTCCACATTCACACTGTGGAAGATCAAGAGGGCATCAGATCTGGGCTGAATTTTGGAGTCCTCTGCTCTAGATGGATTGAAGATATAGAGATGGGTATCATCTGCATATTGGCAATACCCAACTCCAAACTCCTGATTGTCTCACTCAGGAGTTTCATATAGATATTAAACAACATGTGAGACAGACTGGAACTCGGTGGCACACCATATAGGTCAATTGCCAAAGCATGGAGCAGAAATCCTTTAGTACCATTTTCTGAAATCTACCCAAAAGGAAGAACTGAAACCACTGTAAGATAGTGCCCTCTAGCCCTATCCCAGCAAGATGATCCAGAAGAAAACCATGGCTGAAAGCTCCAGCAGGACCAACAGAGAAGCACTTCCTGCCCGGTACCCAGCATAGATCATCCATCAAGACAACCAGAACTGTTTCAGTCCCACATACCATCTGGGTGCTGAATTGAAAAGGATTCGGATAATAATTTACATGTAGGAAAAACTGGAGTTGGGATGCAATCACTTGCTCAATAATCTTGCCCCAAAATGGGAAGTTCAAGACTGGCTAAGTCAGGGCCGGCTTTAGGAGCAACAGGGCATTCCTGTGGGGCCCCCACCCTCCCTGCAGGAGACCCCCACTCACCAAGAAGAGCACTTGTGGTGCCATGCACAAAACATGACACCTGGAAATAGTTGGTTGGTAGCATGATGACCAGAGGTGAAAATAGCCTGTGGCACCCCATGGCACGAGCCATGGGCGCAATTCTTCAGGGGGGGCGCAGTTTGGGGCCCCTGGGCCCCACCCCCACAACATTGCGCACCGCCACGCGCCCCCCGCGCAACGCTGCGGCCAGGAGCCAAGGAGGCAAAACTTCGCTAGGCAAAGGAGCAGCTGAGATCCTCAGCGTGGAGGAACCGCGGTAGCAGCATCTCCGCCTCCAGTTAGGGGCTTGCTGCCTGCCGCTTTCCCACTCACTTTTTCTTTCTCCTCTCCTTCGTGGCTGGGAGGAGGTAGCCGAGCATGGGGGAGGCAAGACTGTCTGTAGTATTTTCTCCCCCCCCCCGTCGGAAGACAGGCAGCACCCAGAAAAAACAGCAGCAGGAGCAACCAAAGCCCAGTGCAGCAATTATGGCTGCGCGTGTGGCTGCTGGGGCTCCTGAAAGGAGGCGCTTGGAGGAGGTGAAGTCTCCCCCCCTTTCCCACCATCACACTCCTTTGCCTCCCCCCCCCCCGCACAAAATAAAAATCAGGGTGGAAGAGAAGTTGAGTCGAGCTTCACTTTTCGGGTGGGGGATGAAGTGGGGAGTCCCTTGGCCGAGAGACAGCCCGGGCCGAGCCTGCCACTGAAAGTGGCCGTTGTAACTCTTTGTGCTTTGGCCGTGAAGAAAGGAGGGGGAAACTATTGGGGGAGAAAGGGGGGAAATTATGGGGGGCGGGTAAGGATCGTACTCTTGAGGCAAAGAAGCTTTAGCAGTGCCTGATATGGGGAGGTTTGGGGGAGAGGCGTATTCCAGGGGTCCTGTTTGAGTTGGAGTTTGGGGAGGCGGGGTGGGGGAGGGCCTGGGGTAGCCGGGAAAGAGCAACAGTTCTCTTAGTTTTGCGTAACTTTGTCCCGACTGGATAGGGAGGAGACAGAGGAGGTTGGGTGCGGCGCTTGTTACTCCTTCTGGTGTTCCAGCAGCTCGCTTGGGCTTTTCTGACAGCACCCCTAATTAGCCCTTTTTCGCTTTGCCTCTTCCACGGCGGTGTGGCCACTGTTGTTACTGCGGCCAGCCCAAGGCAACTCCCCTTCCTCCTCCTCCTCCTCCTGCTGCTGCTGCTGCAGTGCCTAGCTTGAAAGGAGAAGAGGAAAGCAACCGGGCACCAGGGCCGATGCGCGCCCGCCTAGCTTTCCACAGCCCCCTCCTCATTGTGAACGGGTTCCGGGTTGGGCGGAGCTGCTAGGGGAAAAACCAAGGGAAGGAGGAGGAGAGGAGAGTTGTCTTTCCTCATCATCAACATCACCACCCGGTTCTAAGGCACATCCTCGGCACAGCCTGCCAGAGGGAAAGAGCAGAGTGGAGTGGGCGGTGGCTGCGCCCGCCCAGAGACATCCTGGCAGCGAATGGGACGGGACACGTTGAAGGCATGGAGCAGCTGTGTCAGGGAAGGAGACGGCTGTGCTGCGCTGCCCTGCGCGCGCAGTCTGGGAGCTCTTGCAAGGAGAGGAGGAGAGCTTGTTAAGCAGATCGGCTTGGCGGAAATTTGAAAAGTGCGGCTGCTCTGCGGACATGGCGCCCCTCCAGCAACGTCACTTCCAGCTATGACGTCATTTCCGGTGGGTCCCGACAAGGGGGCGCAATTTCATTGGGCACCGCCATGGGCACTATTTTCTCTAGATCCGCCCCTGATGATGACATCACTAACTGCTTCCAGGAAGCCTATTTTTGCCCATTAGAAGGCAAGGGCAGGTGGGAGGGCACAAAGTAGAGCTGCTCTGTTAGCCCCACTGACTTATAGCCCATACAGATCCTGGCTGCAGCAGCATGTGATCTGTGTACTGTGCTGGTGTGGGGGGCCCAAATTCCAGGGCCCAATATGATGACATTAGTCATATTGGCTTAAGGCTGGCCTTGGGCTAAGTAATTATCTTAATAATTAGGATGATATCCTTAATAATTAGGAGGCTTCTTGAGGAAGGGGTGAATTACAGCCATTCTTAGGCTGTCCCCACTCCCTCCAACAGAGATTAATTAATAGCCCTCCCTGCCCATATGGCCAGTCCCCTCTAGGCAGCACAAGCCAAAAGGGCAATGGCTAAGTAACCACACAGACAGCCTCAGACTCCAGAGAATTGTATCCACATACCCAGGCTGTAAAGGGTGAAAAGAATCCATAATGATATACAGGGAGAACTTCCACGGACTTCATCAATTTGAAGCTGAGATTCTGATGGATGCAAGCAATTTTATCTGCAGAGTCTCTAGCAAATTGGACACAGTGGGCCACTGAGTTGTGCACCTCCCTGACTTGGGGGGGACGACGACAAGGTATAATAGGCACTGGATAATGCTAAATAGCTTAGCTGGGTGATTTTCTGTGGATGCAATGGAGGCAGAAAAGTATGTCTCTTTGTTGTCATCACGGCCACAAAGTAGGATCAATAACAAGTTCTAACCCATGTTTAATCATACACATCACATATTTTCCTCAAGACATTGCTCTAGACAGTTCCCAATGTGCTTCACTGCAAGAAGCTTGCCAGAAAACTAAGGCGTCACTTACACTCTATGACATGGCAGAGGTCACTTAGAAACTATCATGTCAATGGCCATGGCTATTTCATTAAAGAGCCTTGGCTCTATCACCAGCCCTGGCCAGAGGCGGATCTACAGGGAGGGAAAAGCTCTAAGTGTTGCAAGCAGCCTTACCCTGTCATGTAAATCCCTCCTCTCCCTTGCTGCTGTAGCCAGTAAGCAATGCCAAGATGTTACTTTTCCCTGTGAGGATTGGCTAAAACAGTGCAGGAGAGGAGTGATTTCCACTGCAAGGTAAGGCTTCTCGCAAAACTTAGAGCTTTGCCCTTCCTTAGATCTGCCTCTGGCCCTGGCAACTGGAAAATTGCCCAGAACCATCAATAATCATTATGGATCCATAAGCTATTGAGCATGGATGAGCTGAATTAGTCCCCTGTAGCAGCAAACTTGGAAAGGGTTCCTAAAACTTACTAGGAAGTTATCTGACCATGTCAACTGAGTGATCTCAAGCTTATCCACAACCAGATCATGTTTCACCTGCCCAGAAATAAAAAGGTCCAATGAGTTTCCTGCCACATGTCTATGGGCAGAAATTATTAGAGACAGTCCTGTGATTGCTATGGCAGCCAGGCAGTCCTGAGCTATTGCTAATCCGCTTCTATGGTCATGTTGACCTCAACATGTACACTGAAGTCCCACAAAGACCAATAGCCTGGGTTACTGTTACACCCAAAATCATCTTAACCAGCTCAGGCAGCAAGATAGATGGTACACCAACAGCAAGATAGATGGTACATGTCTCCCTCATGTAGCACTAGATACTCAAAACCTGAACACTGCTGAACAGGGCACCTGCATACGGAGATGGAATCACAACAGACTGTCACTATCTCAACCTCTCCCTCCTTCCCTGAAGTCTGGCTGTTGTTGCACCTGCAAATTTGAAGACCAAAGCTAGAAAAGACTAGGTCCACCTCATCCACCCAGACTTCGTAATTCCTCACAAATTGGCACTATACTCCAGGATCAAATCCTGATATGGTTAATTCATCTGGTGTAAAGAAATGCCTGCTAGAAAGCATACCCAGCAAAAAGAAGTGCTTGGACAACTATTGTAAAAACTCATTTGTAATAAAATGGGTTTAGGATAGCCTGCCTTGAGGCCGTAAGACTAGTGTGCTAGTCAGGGAGAAAAAGCAGTATATAAATACTGTAATTATTATCATTAAAATAGCAGTACTGCCTTCAGGCTAGTAGGACCCAGCCACCAGAGGTCCTTTAATTAGGAGAGCAACCAGAAAGAGGAATAATCCTAGTATCACTAGATGTGTGGTTTAATTCTTAAAGGCTTCCTTTCAAATGTGATTCCTTTCCTAACCATGATTCAGAGAATCAGTTAATTACACAATACTGAACAAACAATTTGTAACACAAAGCCAAACCCCATAAGAATGATAGCAACCACAATCTAAAAATAACGTTAAATTTCTTTATTAGCATGCTTTCTTTTACTGTCACTTATTTCTATTTTGAAACTTATCAAAAATAGCAACATCAAGATAGCCCAGCAACCAGCGATGGGATTCACAGATTGACAAGGGGAACGCTGGGCGGGACTAACGCGGGGCTTCCGTGTGATTGGCTGCCCGTCCACAGCGTTCCGCAGCTGTCCTGGTCTCGGGGGGGCTGCCCCCCAGTTAGCGCACCCCAACGCTGCTTGCCCAGGCACCCGGCGCGACCCTCACCTGTCCCCTGTGGTGAGCGGGAGCCCCCCCCCCCGAGGCCAGGACAGCTGCGGAACGCTGCGGACGAGCTGCGACTCAAGCGGAAGTCCCGCCTAAGTCCCGCCCAGCGTTCCTCTTGTCAATTTGTGAATCCCATCGCTGCCAGCAACTATTTCATTGCTGAATGCTGACATGCTCTATTATCTGCTGCTAATAGGCCCAGGTTATGTGGGCAACAGAGATATATTACAGTGCTAGCCTATGCACATGTCCCACTGTGTTAAAAAGGACTTATTCTCAGGTAATTTGCATAGAATTATGGTCTTATCATAGTATAAGCTACATACTGTATCTCAGGTGAGATCGACAATGGCTCAAACTTTAACAAAATTTCAGTTTGCTTTCTGCTGAGTCTGATGCTCAGAGAAGAGTCTCAGTTAAAGTTCTTTTGGGGGGGGGAATTCAAAGGCAACACCTGAGCACTGCTGCTAACTTTTATTCTTGTAGTAAAATACATCCAGGAGCACAACTCACCCTTGACCACACTATGGGCTCCCAGGATGCATGGTCAGATTTATTTCAGCCAAAATTGCTGAGACTGGGCCACACTGCCAAGACCACTTGAATTCAGTCAAGAAAAAGTAAGCATCCTTACCTTACAAATGAACTTGAAAGGAGCCCAACGAAAGCTACTGCCGCTCCAACAACGGCTACTTTTCGGCAACCAAATATGTTGGTAAATACACTGACTATAGGAGAACAGAAGAAGATCATTCCCATGGACAGGGAATTCACCCATGCTGTGGAAAAGATTAAGAACATCATGATGAAGTTGTTTAATATGGCAGATTTCACACCATGACATAAGAACATATAGTGAAATATAGTAGTTATTCTGGTTTTAGGGGAATATAGAAGAAAACCTGGCAAGATAACACAGTGCTGGCCAGCAGTTTTATACCACCACTTTCAAAAACTTAAAACAGGCTTCAGGTTTTAACCTGAATAGGAGACATTTCTCCTGTTGGGAGACAAGATGAGCAAGGCTATGAAACTCTGTTGAATGCTATGAAAGAGAAATTTGAAGTTTCTGGATGGAAATAACATCACCACACATTTCAAAGTGCAGTGCTTGTTCAAGAAAGAATTTGCACATCTGACTTGGAGACATGAAATTTGCAATCAGGCCCAAAATATTATGCAGAAATTCAAGCTTCAAAAGATGCCTGAAAACAGTATCCCAACACTTATTAGTATTTTGGCACAGTACTTTAAAGTGTTAGAACAGCAAACTGAAATACTGTATATGATGATGGGCAACCCAATTCTATCAAAACTTCTCTGTACTGCTGCAGCAGTGCCAGTACAGACTACACTGCATCCCATGGGGGAGTTCAGCTGGCAGAAAGTGTTCTTGGGCAAGAGGCACTTTTTCAAGTGGTGTCCTCTTATATTTAGCAGGGGGAGAGCAATTGTCCCTCTTCACCCCAGCACAGTGTCTTTCTCGTGGCTGTTGCTGGGGGTGTTTTCCATTCTTCTAGATTGTGAGCCCTTTTGGGACAGGGAGCCATTTAACTTTAATGTTATTATTTGCCTGTAAACCACTTTGTGAACTTTGTGTTGAAAAGCGGTATATAAATACTAGTGATTGATTGATTGATTGATTGATTGATAAGCCCCAGGCTGCGTAATCAGTCAACAATATCGCTGGCACAAGTCCAAATTGAACTGTGTCTGCAGATCAGGCCCAGGAAGGGGCACAGGATACAGTGTGTGCCAAGGCTGCCAATCCTGCCCCCCTTTCCAGGCCCAATCTGCCCTCGCCCCCTTCCCTTCTCTGCATGGTACAGCACAAAATGTATCCATTCTGGCAGGCACTGGCACCAGCAGGAGGGCTCTGGATTTCCCACCAGCTCTTCTTAGAAGCAAGATGACAGTATGAGCCAGCAGAAAGCATGCTCTACCAGCACAGGGTGAATAAGGGATTGTGCCACTAATCTTAAAAGCAAAGGAATTGAGGAGATTATGGACAAACAACACTGGATTAGCAATTGGCCAGGAAATTGCAGTTGAGGGAGAGAGAAAAAACTGATTTCATTCCTGAACCAAAGAAGGGGAATGAAATTAAGAAGTTTGCTGGTACTAAATACCAGAGACAGATTGCTCAAATCAAACTAACGGAAATACGCTGAGGTAGCCTTTGTTCCACAACAGAATAAGAATGGTTTTACATTGTGCAAGCTTCTGAAAATCTAGGACTAATTTATCTAAAGAGATACGAAAACAATGACTGATGTTTAAGACTTATTAAATTCAGAAGTATACCTTCAAAAATATACTATATGAGATATTAGTGCTGGGGAAGAATCAATACCTAATCTTAAAATATAGAATCTTGTTTATTTGGCATTTTTAAATCTTTCTTATGTTTTGTTAAGCATTACATACATCATGTTATATCTGCAGAGCTGAAGGAAAAGGGTAACTCAGCATTTTAAGACAGGATCTTTGTCTTTTTTCATTTAAGAACAAAATCCATAATCTGCCTCATTATGCTAGTGAAATCACAAAGTAACAAAGTCAGTTCTATGTATGCTCTGTTCCAGTTTTTGCTTTCCTTGCACATTTCCTAACCCAGACCCCTAAGCATACAGGAAATGAGTGGAAACTACATGTTTCAACATCTAACTTGAATACACACCCTAGTCTTCAAATTAGTGAGGCTTTGCTTGAATACTCTAACCCAGTGTTATTCAAACTGTAGGTTGGGACCCACTTGGTGGGTCATGGAAAGTTGGAGGCAGCCATCTTGGAAACTGCAGACCTTACTCTTGTTATATTCCTTTTGTGAGTGTTAACAGTTTGAATTTTCAGGTGAGGTTTTTTTTTAAAAATTGTTTTTAGTTCAGTGTTTTTACATCATATTTTGTCCTCATCTTGCTATATGTCAGGGACGTTTCATGGTTGTACAATTGCTGCAGTCCAAGAATGCAAATTTGCATTTCAGGAATGTCATTCTATTATGTTATAATGACAGCACTTCCTGATTGATGGTGTCACTTCCAGGTTAATGACATCACTTCTGGTGGTTCCCGACACAAGTGCCATTCTAAAAGTGGGTCCCGGTCTAAAAAGTTTGAATACCACTGT
Organism: Lerista edwardsae; assembly: GCA_029204185.1. Lineage (NCBI taxonomy): Eukaryota > Metazoa > Chordata > Lepidosauria > Squamata > Scincidae > Lerista > Lerista edwardsae. Next base: position 7,878,930 of record JAJKFI010000049.1, on the reverse strand, counting down.
TCTAACTTATCCCTGCTAACTGACCAAGAGGCACTTTTTCAAGTGGTGTCCTCTTATATTTAGCAGGGGGAGAGTAATCTTCCCTCTTCACCCCGGTTCAGTGTCTTTTCTAGTGGCTGTTGCTGGTGGTGTTCTGCATTTTTCAGATTGTGAGCCCTTTGGGGACAGGGAGCCATTTACTTTATTATTATTTATTTGCCTGTAAACCGCTTTGTGAACTTTGTGTTGAAAAGTGGTATATAAATACATTGATGAATGAACTTGAAAGGCCAGCTGAAACACCAGTAATACTACAGTGATAAGGGCAGTGTAAGCTCTTATGCAGTTGTTATAAACTCCTATTGAATAGAATTATTACAGAGCCTTTGTACAATAAATCAATTAAAGAACAAAAGGCATTTTGAAATATCTTCAACAAGATGTTAGTCTACAGCAAACTATAGAACTCAGTAGTGATTTGTCTGGCCTGTAGCCAATTTGTTCTCCCCTAATGGGATTTTCCACTCTGTTCCTGAGCAGCAAAGCCACAAGTTTACCTTCCTGCTCCTTACCACTGCACCATACGCAACCCAGCCTCAAGTGATGGAAGTTACTCAGAAATTCCCAAGCAGCTCCACTATGCAGAAATGGTGTCCCCTAACTGCAGGATAATTTTTTTAATATATCCTTTTTCTCCAGCCTGCAAAGCCCCTTCAAAAAAAAAAAATCAATATTACCTGTATCTCAAAGTGTTTGGTGACCTTAGGTCTAGAAAGAAACATGGGACAGGAAAGATAAGTGTTGACAAACCTTTAATTAAGAATTTTATACAAGATCTGGAAAGATTTATCAATTTATTTTAAAGAGTGAAACTCAAAAGATACATCAATAGCTTCTTAGTGCATATGCACGTAGTGCCAGAAATGATATAGATTCTGCTATTTAAAATGCACATAGATCCAGTTCCTTCCTTAGTGTCCATTTTGGTCTGTAACTATGACCTTGCAATTCTCCAGTCTCCCCTTTTCCTCCCAAATTGTTTAATAACACTACTGTCCTGACTTAAAGAAGCAGCAAACTCTTAAAGAACTGATTAGTCCTTTTCTGACAGCAAGTTAAACTCGCTAAAGACCTGCCTTTGCCTATGAGGCTAGGCCAGTTTGGGGAAGCAGGAGGAGCCCCTCCCCTCAGAAAGACTTGTGACCTGACCTGCCTGCCTGAGAGGAAGAGCTTACCCAACACTACACACTGACCCTGCCATGGACCACTGGAGAAAGAAGCAATAGCAAAGATCTGTTTTAGTGCATCCAGAGCATGGAACTGGATGGCATAAAGTATACTTGTGTTATATCAGCGCTCCCAAAGTTAGCTTTAACTGAATGGGTTGTTTGAGCGCCCCCTGATATTTGCAGTCTAGATCTTTGAGGACACTCCAACCTTTCCTGACTCCTAAGAAATAACAAACAATTAAACATTTTTCTAGTACACCTTTTGGGGTTCTCGTCTCTCTCCTTTTGGTCCTTCATTGCTCACTTGCCCAAGGACAGGGAGAGTGAACAAGTTAAAGGGCTAGCTACCAGGAAGACCAAAATTATGTCACTTGTGTACAGGAAATGGAAAAGAGTCCTTGGGACTCTAATGTACTTATCTGGAAATATGAGAAAGATGTCTGGATAAGTTCTCAGCATGATTATGTATCACTTCACCAAAAAGAGAAAAGATATTTAGGCCTTGTGGCACAAACAAAACACCACTATTGCAGCAAGTGCTTTATATATCATGACCACCAGAGGGTGCAACTATAATCACTTTCTGTGTCCTGATGTGTATGTACTTACCAAGTTTTTGAAATTGCCAGTATTTTTAGTATGGGCAGCCCCAATTCTAACCTGTGTTTGAGCACGCAGGCCAGCTGGTCTGTGCTGTATCCAAAGCAGGCTTGGCTGCTGCTAGAACCCACCTCAGGACAAGGGGATGCTTGTCCCCTTACCCTGGGGTAAGCCCCAGCCACCCCATGGGGTTGCTAGGATCCGAGATGGATTGGGATTGCTAGGATTGGGCCCGTGCTTCTGAGGGACAGGGGTTAGGATCCAGCCCAACAGCCAAATCTGCATTGCAACCTGCTCACGGCCTGCCTTCCCTTCGCCCCATTCTACCCATCTTTCCCCAGCCCTAGCACTGGCCAAATTTGCTCAGCATGGGAGACATTCATCTGGGTGGCTCCACAACCTGGCTAGGTCAGTGCAAGACCCCGTGCCAGACCAGCACCTCTTGTGCTGTCTCAGACATGCCTTACGGCACGTTTGCTACAACCCTGAGCCAAAGCAAGCAAGATGTATTGGCCCAGGAGGCACTTGGATTGCGCCCTTAACAACAAATAGATACCGAACAGAGGACCAGTTCCTAATGGGCTATAAAAGCTTCCCCAATTATGTATTTTCAATTTGCAAACATTTTAGATATTAACATGGCATAGCTGACCATTATGTCCACAATATAGAGAACAGGCGGAAAGGGCACACATACAAACGCATACAACTACACTCTAATGGGATGGGTGGTGATCTGCTGAGTTGGTTGTTGAGAAGCTCTTGATGCCAGAGCGTCACTGTCATCATGCTGAAATGACTCAGGGTGAGACAGGGATGCTGGATCCTCTCTGCCAAAATGTGTGCACATAGAGGTTGGCCTGATTTGTGCCATTTGCCCACCACTCTTTGAGGAGGCCTCATATTGCTACTCTGTTCACACAACATCTGAACAGGCCCATCTGGTCAGGTTCCTTAGCCCAAACCACCAAGAAGCATCCTCTCTCCTCCTCAAGGCAAGCTTTGCAAATGTGAAGTCATGACTAGCCACTCAGGGGTGGCATCTGGGTTCTTGTAGCTGAACTCACAGCATACTGGCACCAGTGACAGTGGGACCATTATTACCCTCTCCTGTCCAGTATGTTTCAAGCTCTGCCTACTACTTCGGGATGTTGGGGCAGCTACCTTGCTGGTCAACATCATGGGCTGAAGTGGTGAAATTGTTCAAGGCACACAACCCATCACAAGCCTGGGGAGAAAGTAAGCAGTGAGAGAAACATCCAGCTGGGCTTTGTAGTGCTACTGCTGGATGTGTTGCTTACTTATGAACAGACTCCTGGAAACTAACATATCCGTAAACTACTGTGTAAAATGCAAGAGGGGGAAGAAGAAGCTCGGAAACTGGAGTAAATAAAAACAGGGAGACACACTATGGAAGGAATTAAGATTATACATAATCTGATGGAGAGTGCAATTCTAACCTGGCGTTGTGCTGGCACAACGCTCTTGTGCTTAACAAGTGCTGTCGCAAATGTGCCATATGGCATGGCTGCACTGTGGATTCGGTCGCTGGGCCAGCACTATACTGGCTGTGTGCTGGCTTAGTTCTACCAGCACAGGCCCACGCCAAGGGCGTGCTGGCGTAATGGGGCAAAGGGAGGGCAGACCCATAGCCGAAGAGGGAGGCGGAGATGGGACACTGCTGTTAGGCTGCATCCAAACTCCCATCCCCAGGTTGGGCAGCCCCGATTTGGGCCGCTCCTGGTTACATGGATTTGCAACGGCTATTTTGCAGGCACTGATCCAAGCAGCCCTATGGGGCTGCATGCAGCTTACTGTGTTTGTTCCCTTGCCCAACACTAAGCTGCTGCTACCTCCTAATTTGGTTAGGATGCAGCACAGCTCAGTCGGCTGCCTGCTCCAGCGCAAGTTAGGATTGCGCTCTAAGAGAAGGTTATACACGTGCAACACTTAGTTCCCAGTTCCCCAAGCACTGAAAAGTTCCTGGGCCAGTGCTAACCAGATTCTCTTCCTTTGGAGAAGAGAGCATTGGAATTTTATGTCTTCTAAAATACTGTAGTTGCCTAATTTACAAAAATACAGATGGGGCATGGGATGGAGATAAATAACAGAGCATTGCTTACAAGCAACATCTGGTTGCATCAGTTTCTCAAAAAGCAGTCCTGCACTCCAAATTCAATCCCAGTCCCTTTTCAGCTTCCCTCCAATAGTCCTGTCTGCCTCTTTCAGATCTATCCACCTGTATCTCTCAAATACTGCCAGCAAAAACTTTGCCTGCCTGCCCCCTTTGTTCCTTTTACATTGTCACATCGTGGGGAGGGGGAAAGAAAGCCCCACCTTTGATGCATTATGAGAGAATGGAATGCAAGTTGGGGGAAGAGGGAGATAAGAGACTGGAGTCAGTAATCTTTCAAGGGAACCTTTGATGAAAGGAGCATCCTGGGCCATTATGGATTGTTGGGAAACATTGCGCTACCTGAATTATTTACATAACAAAGCAATTGCTAATCAGTGGGGGCATTTCTTTCAGTGTGCTCCCCACACTAGAACTTTGAGTAGCAAGCTTGGAGCTAGAAAAGATCGCTGACTTCTGCCTATTTTCAATGAAAACAGAGTACAGGGCCCTGTCAAAAACATGGTGGCCTCCACAGTGTATGAAGTACAATGTGGCAGACTTCATATAATTGATTTCAATGAGGGGATGTAATTTTGTTTTTAAATAAACCATGCCGGAAGCATGCTGGAAATATCACTTGCACCAATTCTCCTATCTAAAAAAGGAATGCAGCCAGCATTTTGGATTACAAATCTGCAATAGTACAAATGAATGAATAAGACCAATGGGGAATCATTTGGTACTACTACAGCAGTTTCAAGAAGATGAAGTCTAAGGTTCCCAGTAAGGTAAAGGTAAAGGTTTCCCCACGACCGAATGGCCTAGTTGTGACCGACTGTAGGGGGCGGTGCTCATCTCTGTTTCTAAGCCACAGAGCCGGCATTTGTCCAAGGACAAGCTTCTGTGGTCATGTGGCCAGCATGACTATAGGCTGCAGCGCAAGGAACGCCATTACCTTCCCACTGAAGTAGTACCTATTTATCTACTCGCATTTTTACATGCTTTCAAACTGCTAGGTTGGCAGGAGCAGGGGCAAGCAATAGGAGCTTACTCCATTGTGTGGTCTTGAACTCCCAACCTTCCAGTCAGAAACTTCCCAGTCCAAAAGCTCAGCAACAGCAGTTTAACCCGCAGTGCCACCACATCCCTGTACTACTGCCCAATTGATACCCTCATGCTGGCATTATAATCTAGACTCCAAAATGTATGCTGCAGCAGTGGCAGCCAACACCATGATCCATATTACTCTGGTAGTGCTCAACCCTTGCTCCTGAGCAGAAAGGAATTCCTTCAGCATACTTGAATCAGAATCTATTGGTCTGTGTGGATTGGAAAAGCTATTCCCCTGGCAATATAACTTTAGTTATATTGGCACAAATAATTGCTCGTGCCACTGCAATTGAAGTCAGTTTATAAGTATTTAAGGAACTATTACTTTATTAAAAGCAAACTTGCTTGGGATCAAAACCCTGAAGGAAAATCAGTTGGTCTTACATAATAGTGAAGTTCAAAGACTATTTTAGGCAGGCCCACTCAGACTTTTGCCTTTTTACAATAAAACTTCCTAACATTACAAAAGCTGAATTAGTCCAGCGCACCTACCATATCAAATCAAAAGAATTCAAACGAAAGCCCTCTCAACTGGA